>JARQOC010000010.1:44717437-44865375 GCA_033576535.1 Allobates femoralis | reverse complement strand
GTGGAGAATAAACATGTACATATTGGTCCTTAAAAGAAAACTTTGAATTTGCAACCTAGAGGCAGCACCAGAGGTCCCAGACAAAGGAGGATGGTCACATAACTGCAACAGAGAAGACCAGGAAGGTAGGAATTGATGGAGGACTGGGGACTAGCAACAGAGATTGGGGTGTTCAGCTATTAATGCTATTAAAATGAAGAGACAAGATCCATTTGGAATTTAAGCTACACAGGAGCACGTGGCTACCCAATGGGCTAGGAACTGGTGATTGGCTATGGGCATGCTACTCAGGATAATAGAGTAGAACTTAGTTTCTTCTTAGTTTTCTCTGTAGAATAGAGGTTAGTTTCTTCATATGAGTAGCTGTAACACGCATGGGTGTGTACCCACTACGTCAGTGGTTGGGCTTCCCCTGGAGGGACAGGACTATGCTCCTACCAGGTATCCACTAGATAGTGAGGTTGGACTTGACTGCCGGTAGACACCAGGTACCACTCCAAGGCAGTTCCCAGACTGTAACAGCTGACCCCAGGGTAATGGGCACAGGTACAGACATTGACAATCAGGCAGGAGAGGATCAGGATCACCCGCAGGGTGGATACTGGTACTAATTCAGATGGGATGGCTGATGCCGACAGAATAGATTCTGGTTTGGGTTCAGGTGCAGACAGGATGGCTGGTGCAGTCAGGTCAGGTTTGGGTTCAGGTGCAGACAAAATCGCTGGTACAGACAGGACAGGTTCAGGTTCAGGCAGGACAGGCTCAGTTTCATGCAGGTGAGGCTCAGCATCAGGAAAATATTGGGTCACAGGGACCTGACAACAACTAGCAGTTACAAGGCACACTAGGTACTGAAGTTGCGCAGGCATTTCTCTATAGAGAAGTGTGCCTTAAGTACCTAGTACCTCCCAGCTATAGGCTGGGGACACTCCCAGGGTGCGTACGCTGCCCCTCAATGACCAGAAAGTGATAATATATATGGTAACTTCCAAGCAACATGACAACATTTTCTATGGTGGTAAAGCCACTTTAAATGTATTAGGAATAAATAATGAATTCATGACTACCATCACCGCTTCTTATTTGTGCCTATTCTTTTAAATCAAGTCTATAAAATACTAAAACGCCAAAAGAACAAACCATAAAAGACATAAAATAAAGTGTAAATATTAAAATGTGTCCATAAGGAAAACAAAATAGTTGCATATGTTGCAAGGCGAAGCATTAGTTTTCAATATCTGAGAAGTATTTTGGTGCTGATTCAGCATTACTCTCTGCAGAAAATGGAGAATAAGAAGACGTAATGGAAATCATCTGTAGCTGGAATGAAAAACCTGGCTGCTGACAATGGAATTGTTTGTTGCATTGGATATGTTCGGGCTGCAACCGGTTGACTGACAGTCGGAGTTGTCAATGGAAACGTTTTCTAACAAGGTCACAAATGTCATTTGATTGCATAAAACCTCTCCTCTCTATTAGTTTACAAATTGCTTTTTTTAATATGAATTCCCTGCCAGGTAAGCAGGAATTTGATTGGGAAATTCTTGATGTTGAGTGATGCTGAACATTGGAGTCACCGGTAGGGGCATCGCCGGACGAGCATTCTGGAACATTACAACTTCTCTGTCACACCAAAGTGATTCCATTGTCAAAACATCATATGAGGCTCTGGACGTTGACAGTGGAATAACCGGGGTGTGACGGGGAACCACAATGTCAATTCACATTCAGATTTTTCCTGCTGGGTATAAATTGTTTTTAGAATACTGACGTTTTCCAGTCGAAAAGTCTTGATTTACTGAAATTTTCATATGACATTGACATAGAGAAGCGGCTTCCTTTAAAATATGAAAAATAAAATAATATCAGCTACTTTAAATGAAACTTGTCACCTGATCCTTGCTCCCAAACCGTAAATGGCGTGAACGAGAACCTGGCGGAACAATTGCTTTATGGTATGTGTTTTTGTGAAATGCTCCCGGTTTAGTCGAAATATTTATCCAACACTCATTATCCCTCCGGCAATGACTGTTTACTGAAACACCCTGGATTGGCAGAATATTGGTTGTGAAGAAGTCAGAGGGCTCCCAAACCAGGGATAGCACCAGAGGGTCCCGATGGGAGGGCGACAATGTTGAGCAGGAGGCAGTGCTGTGATGCTTAAAGGAAATATAATTAGAAGATGCGGCCATGGACCATAGGCTCAGAGTAGACTAGTCAGGTGCCATCCTTGGCTGGCATCTCCTAGTGCCACTTCATGTGGGTGTATAATAGTCCTGGGAACGGCATGTGTTGTGATGGAGTTCTGCATTCCCAAACATCGTGTATATGGGTCCCTTTTGGGTGTGCACATGTATGGGGTGGAATTGCTGTTACTCTCAGACTCCTTAAGGTACCATCACACGAGGCGACGGCGCTGGAGATGTCGGCGGTGACTGGTGGGAGCGCGCACGTTTTTGGCGCCCCGCCAGCGTCGCCGTCCCCCATTTACATTAGGCGACACCTCCAGTGACGCGCCGGCGATCTGGCAGGCGGCATTGCCGCCGTGGTCTCTCCAAGCCCCAGCGGCGATGCAGGACAATGGGAGCCTATGGCTCCTATCGCCGGTCAGGTCGCCGGCGGCCATTTACGTGGGGCAATGTGGACACATCGCCCCATAATGGTCACCTGGTTTCAGAGCACTGCTCTGAAACTAGGCGACCACTCAGATGCGTCGCCCTCACCCAGTCACATTGAGCGACGCATTGGCGATGTCGGCGACGATAGGCCACGCCCCAGCATTGCCTAAAATATCGCCGCCAACATCACCAGGTGTGACATGGCCTATACAGTTTGGGACCCAACACCTTCTAAACGAATACGCCAGATGTTGTTAACAAAACAGATTTGTGTTTATTGGTTGTTAAAATTATATATAACAGTTAGTAGGTTGAACACTTCCAGTCTTTGTCTAGCAAACATGTCAGAGGCACAAACCTTCTGGTTACAGACAATGGCCCATTGCTTAGGTGAAATGTCACACTGGTACAACAGGTCACGCTGAGAACTTCTATCTTCCAGTACCAGGACCATATGGGTCAATGTGTTTCACTGTGACCACTATACCCAAACTAATTGCTGTGATCTATATAAGGGCTGCCCTGAGAGCTATTGTCCCCAGCCGGGCTGATCCCCCCACACAGATCCCCAGTCCTGGCGAACACCGAATTTACACATCCAAGTCTCTTCTTGGCAGGTCCCTAAAACATACCTGTTCTATAGAATTCAGTTGTCACTGTTGCTGGAAAAAGATGGAGCTTGCTACCCTGTACAGGTCTCCATTCACTGCACACACCCAATACGGCTGCAGTGCTGAGAGTCATATCTCTACCATCAATTCTCAGTAACTACCTTATAACAAGAAATAGTTAACTGAACATACCCAGTAACTCCTGCCTCTCCGTTGCTGGCTAGATAATAACCCTGTCACCTCTGAACACAGGATACAAACAGATAATGTTATAAATGGGGTGCTACTATTGCTAAACGTATCTCCACGTCACCTACATTACTTGGTATCATGGCTAATCACATACAAATTAAATCAGCTACCACATATTCAAGGTGCATAGGCGCACTATGATATGCTTTTTGCCTACATCTGATACTAGAAGAAATAGGGCACCAATATAAATCTATAGCACGACCCCCAAGGAGCAGGAGTCATTTCTAATACTGAGGTCCTCCTATTTGGCAGAAGGGTATTTTGGGGTTCTGCAACCTCCATACCGTAGTTACAACCATGCACTTTTTTTAACTACTTGCCTAAGAACTAACCAGCAAACAATTGCTGACTACTTGATTGTTATGACCTACACTGATCTCTGTTGGGATAGATTGGTCATAGACCACTACTGCCAGAGATTCAGCAGCTTCCACCGATTTTATATTGACAGAGCTGAAGATTGCCTTCCCCTCTGCTCTGTCGATGGGGTGGGCTGCCGGAGTCATACTTACTGCTTGACAGCTAACTACTGCATAACTGTATGAAAAGTTAGAAACATAGATAGAAGAAAAGAAATACAGAAAGTTCTAATCCAAAGAGTCTCAAGACTTGGAGAAAAACTGCACAGCTTCACATCTTCTAAGTCTTAGATAAGCTCATTTCCATTGCTCTGTAGTCATGATTTGGGCCCATCGGAGTGACCCCTGAGGCGTCTTGGTCTGACGCACTTGTGGTGTGGTTTATGGATTCCTTTTCTGAGAGACCTTCCCCATTTGGGTTGCACCTCTGGTTTAGACCCCCTGGAGCTGTGCCGGGTCAATCCCTTTGTAGGGGTTCGCACACCGGTTTTCCTCCAGGGGAGTTTGATGTCACATCCCAGTTGGTCCTTTCTCGGATCTCATCTCATCCTGGATATGCCTTTGTACTCTTAATAAAGGTAAAGTTTTCTTTGAAGTCACTATCCAGCCTTTTACTGTCTTAGGGATTCAGCTTCCACATGTCGATCTGTGGTCGAGTGGGTCTACACTTTACATCTCACACCTCTTAGGGCATAACAATAAGATCAAATGATGCCAGAAGGTGGCCAGAACAAGAACAGAACGAGACCAAGACAAGCCCAAAATGAACCTCTCATAGAGATGTATTGATTTATGACCTTCTATGAAACACTGGAGCAGCCGGCAGGAGACAAACTACCAGAGACCAACTCGAGTGGTGATAGAAGGTAAAGATGGCAGAAGGTGAGTATATTACTGCGGGTGGAGACGTACGTTTAAAGCACCACTACAGTAGGGAAATACAACAGAAAGCTGGGGATGGTGCTTTAAGAGTAAACTATACTTAGTGATCTGTCAGTAAATAGAAAATCCATTAAAACTTTTATATCTAAAATCTTGGTCTCCATGGCAATAGATTGATTTTGAACAGGTTTTGCAATCTTAAAAAGGTTGCCCACTACTTTAACATTGATTACATTTCCTTAGAAGAGGTCATCAATGTCTGATCAGCCGGGGTCCAACACCATGCACCCCCCACCAATCAGCGTAGTGTTGGCAGTGGCTGCAGGTGGCTGGAAATGCTCCTTTCCGGAACTGCCCCGCTTTTGATAGTGGCTTCAGCTGGGTACTATTCTAACCAATAGGAGTATTTTGCACAGTACCTGACCATACCCACTAGCAGAAGACTGAACAGCTCCGAAACTGAGCATCTCCAGGCACCTGTTACCGCCGCCAGTACTGGGAGCAACTGATCAACGTGGGTGCCAGGTGTCAGACTTCAGCCAATCAGACACTGATAACCTATCCTAAGGGTAGGCCATCAATGGTAAAGTAGAAAACAACCTTTTTAAATATTCTAAGGTATGCTTAGAATTTTACTTAAGGCTACCTTCACATTTGCGTTCCCCTCCGCAGCGTTCTGCGGAGGGGATCCGCAATGTGACCGCAGCACCGGAAGCCCCTATCTTTATAATGGGAGCGCACGGTGCTGCGCATGACCGTGCACACCCATTCACTGCCATAAGTGATTGTGCGCAGGCAGATGCCTGCGCACAAATCACCCAGTCTCGTCCACACCACGAACGCGACATGTTGCATTTCTGGTGCGGACGAGACTGGGTGATTTGTGCGCAGGCATGCGCCTGCGCACAGATCATATATGGCAGTGAATGGGTGCGCACGGTCATGCGCAGCGCCGTGAGCTCCCATTATAAAGATTGGGGTTTGCGGTGCTGCAGTCACATTGCGGCTCCCCTCCGCAGAACGCTGCGGAGGGGAACGCAAATGTGAAGGTAGCCTTAAGTAAAATTCCAAGCATACCTTAGAATATTTAAAAAGGTTGTTTTCTACTTTATCATTGATGGCCTATACTGAAGCCAAGAGGTCAATGAACCTGAACGATGACACGCGCTGATGTTTTATCCAAAATATTGGAGAAGATACTTTTATGTAAAAAAAAAATCCAAATAATAAAACTATACATTTGCAACTATGTGCCAGGAAAAGAACATATGTTTAACCATACTTCATTTGACATATTATTTTCAATATATTAGGTTGGCTGCTATTCCTTTTCATCTTTCGGTAACCATTTTTTTTCCTTCAGCTCTCGGAGTTTGATGAATAACTCATCCTACCTTTTTAATCTTCACACAACTCTGATGCTAAGTCCTGTAATTTCAGGAGACCTTAGAACTCAACAGATTCCAAAAATGAAATAACACATTGCGCTACAGTAACGTCCAATTAAAACTATGAAGTTATTGCAAAAGTACGACGTTTATTTAGAATTAGGCTCGGCGGGGATCTTACGGCCATGTCGTCACACCGTCCAAAAATAGGTTCTTTTCTTTAAGTCAAATTCAGATTCTATGAAATAAAGGACACATTTGGGTCAACTTTGAACCCGTAAATTTGAAGAATGAGATAGAAATGCCATCTTCACACACTTGCAGCTGCCGCTGTCCGCGGTGCTGAAATCCATTTTATTCTTAAATCAGAAGAGATCAGACAGAATTTGGTAAATCTACTGTTACATAGCTGTAAAAGGCAGCCATATTTATTATTGTTATCATTATTATTTTTTATTTTTAGAGCAAAATTAATTCCATGGTATGGTACATAAGGGGTTAGATACAAAATGCAAATCTAAATGATAATAAACAAACTGAACAACAGACTGGTACAGAGGGGCAAGGGCCCTGCTGTGGGGTCTTATATTCTACAGGATAATGGGAGGAGATAGAAGGTTGGGGTTTTCGGCAGTTCTGGTGGTGGAGATGCAGCAGCTCCGGTGTTGGTGAGGTGGCAGCTCCAGTGATGGTGAGGCGGCAGATCTGATGGTAGTGATGCGACTGCTGCGGAGGTGATGAGGTGGCAGCACAAAAGGTGGTGAGGCATCAGCTCCAGTGGTGGTGAGGCAGCAGCTCTGGTGGTGGTGAAGTGGCATCTCTGGTGGTGGTATCTCTGGGGGTAATGGGGCAACATGCTCTGGTGGTGTTGAGGTGGCAACTCCAGTGGTGAGGTGGTATCTTTGGTTGGGTTTGAGATGGCAGTTCTGATGATGGTGAGGCAGCAGTTCCGATGGAGGGGAGGTGGGTGGTGAGGTGGAAGCCTGATGATGATGAGGTAGAAGCTCTGGTAGTAGTGAGGCAGCAGCTCCTTTGATGGTGAGGCAGTAGTTCCAGTGGTGGTGAGGCAGCAAATCCTTTGGTGGTGAGGCGGCATCTCCTTTGATGGTGAGGCAGTAGTTCCAGTGGTGGTGAGGCAGCAGATCCTTTGGTGGTGAGGCGGCATCTCCTTTGATGGTGAGGCAGTAGCTCCAGTGGTGGTGAGGGGGCAGAATCAATGGAGGTGAAGTGGCAGCTCCGGTGGTGGTGATTTAGCAGGTCTGGATGTGGGGAGGCGGCAGGTCCAGTGGTGAGGTGGCATCTCCAGTGGTGGTGAGGTGGCAGCTCCAGTGGTGGTGAGGCGGCAGATCTGATGGTAGTGATGTGACTGCTGCGGAGGTGATGAGGTGGCAGCACAAATGGTGGTGAGGCATCAGCTCCAGTGGTGGTGAGGCAGCTGCTCTGGTGGTGGTGAAGTGGCATCTCTGGTGGTGGTATCTCTGGGGGTGATGGGGCAGCAGCTCTGGTGGTGTTGAGGCGGCAACTCCAGTGGTGAGATGATATCTTTGGTGGTGGTGAGGCTCAGATGGAGGGAAGGTGGGTGGTGAGGGGGCAGCCTGATGGTGATAAGGTGGGAGCTCTGGTAGTAGTGAGGCAGCAGCTCCAGTAGTGGTGAGGCGGCAGATCCTTTGGTGGTGATGCGGCAGCTCCTTTGATGGTGAGGCAGTAGCTCCAGTGGTGGTGAGGGGGCAGAATCAATGGAGGTGAAGTGGCGCTCAGGTGGTGGTGATTCAGCAGGTCTGGATGTGGGGATGTGGCAGCTCCAGTGGTGAGGTGGCATCTCAAGTACTGGTGAGACGGCAACTGCGGTAAAGGTGAAGCATGTGGTGCGGCGGCACCTACAGTGTTGATGATGCAGCAGCTCCAGTGGTGGTGAAGTGTAATCTCTGGTGCTAGTGATCTGGCAGCTTTAATGGTGATGAGGAGGCAGCGCCGGTGGTGGTGAGGCATCAGCTTGGTCATTGCAAGTTATAGCATTCCTGAAATGTTTTCAAGTTCCACCTGAAATATCTGAATGTGGTGATAATCGGAGGCATAGAGGCACAAAAGTCCAGATATTAATAGATCCTTGGGAGAAGTCCTAGGGTGATTGGGTGAGGAACATTCAAATTTGCAGGAGAAAACCAGGCCTTGAGAGGACGACAGTCAGCTGTCTGGCTCAGGCTCTCATTCACCATCTGGCAGGGAGGGGGCAGCAGGGCCGATCCAGAGGTGATAATGAGAAGGAGGATGAGGTTGGAGCAGGCATCCAGGGTCCTCTTCCAGACAATGCACAGCTGCTTCAATCCAACCCTGGCCAAAATGGCATCCAGGAAAGATAAAATGTTGTGCCGGCATGAGGGAGTGTGTAGGGGGGTGGGGGGGGATTCAATGTCCAGGTGGGGTGCGAGAGAGAGCCAGGAAAACACAAACTCTTGGGTTGGTCACCCCGTTTGTATGAACAAAAGGTCACATAACTAATGTATGATGTTTCAGTCTCCAAGATAGAGGTGGAGGCAGCACTGGTGCAAAATACTGATGAAAAAATGCTCACAATCTACCAATTCATGGGGATTTCCTATAGGGGCATTTCTATAATAGGTGCAGGGGTTGTAATCATAGCCAGTCTGTGGTTACATTACAGCTGGTGATCACAGAACATAAGAGTATACAGACATTACAGCACTGGATCACAGAATATAAGAGTATGCAGACACTACAGCTGGAGATCACAGAATATAAGAGTATACAGATATTACAGCTGGAGATCACAGAATATAAGAGTATACAGACATTACAGCTAGAGATCACAGAATATAAGAGTATACAGACATTACAGCCAGGGATCATAGAATATAAGAGTATACATACATTACAGCTAGGGATCATAGAATATAAGAGTATAAAAACATTACAGCCGGGGATCACAGAATATAAGAATATACAGACATTACAGCCGGTGATTAGAGAATATAAGAATATACAGACATTACAGCCGGGGATCACAGAATATAAGAGTATACAGACATTACAGCAGGGGATCACATAATATAAGATAATACAGACATTACAGCTGGGGATCACAGAATATAAGAGAGTATATAGACATTACAGCCGGGGATCACAGAATATAAGAGTATACAGGCATTACAGCCAGGGATCACAGAATATAAGAGTTTACAGATATTACAGCTGGGGATCACACAATATAAGAGTATACAGACATTACAGCCGGGGATCACAGAATATAAGAGTATACAGACATTACAGCCAGGGATCACTGAATATAAGAGTATACAGACATTACAGACATTACTCTAATATGCTGTGATCCCCGGCTGTAAAGTGTGTATGCACTTCTATTCTGTGATCCCCAGCTGTAATATCTGTATACTCTTATATTCTGTGATCCCCGGCTGTAATGTCTGTATAATCTTATATTCTGTGATCCCTGGCTGTAATGTCTGTATACTCTTATATTCGATGATTCCCAGCTGTAATGTTTGTATACTCTTATATTCTGTGACCCTTGGCTGTAATATCTGTATACTCTTATATTCTGTGATCCCCAGCTGTAATGTCTGTATACTCTTATATTCTGTGATCTCCGGCTGTAATGTCTGTATACTCTTATATTCTGTGATCCCCGGCTGTAATGTCTGTAAACTCTTATATTCTGTGATCCCCAGCTGTAATGTCTGTAAACTCTTATATTCTGTGATCCCCGGCTGTAATGTCTGTAAATTCTTATATTCTGTGATCCCCGGCTGTAATGTCTGTATACTCTTATATTCTGTGATCCCTGGCTGTAATTTCTGTATACTCTTATATTCTGTGATCTCTAGCTATAATATCTGTATTCTCTCTTTCACCTCCCCTGCCCAGGAGCTGTGGTATATCCCTCCTGTTCCTGCATGGTCAAAATCCAGTTACATACAGTATTATTCTATCTATAAGATGCTCTTCTTTCCCACACAATTGGGAGGAACATGGACAGGTGCACCTTATAGTTTGAATGTAGCTTACCAGGTGCGCAGTGGGGGAGCAGCATGGTCACGAAGGCATTTTCCTGAAGGTTATCGCATCGAAAGCAGCATATGTGCAGACTGAGATCTTGGCTCTCTGAGATCTCACCCTGCGCATGCACTGCTTCTGGTGCTATTATCCTGAAGTCTATAGGGTCTATTGCCTAATTGCCCACTCCTCCCAGCCCAGTGCTTGTAGCATCACCCCAGCTGTGCTTCCACCAGCTTCCTGCAGCAGTGACCCTTCCTCCGGTGACCTCACTCCACCGCTGTCTCACCCTCTGGACTATAAGATATAAGAAGACTTCCATTTTAACATTAAAAATTACTTTTTTCTATTTTTTACCTCTAAATTTAGGAAGCATCTTATGGTCCACAAGATCCGGATAGTAACATCAGATATCCTATAGGTTGTGTCGTATAAATAAGATACAATTTCTCAATATAAACCATGTATCATATCGTTACTTCTGTTCCTACATTTTTTCTTTTTTACATTAAAGTTTGAGCTTAGTTATAAACTTATAATGATTTCAAATAAAGAAATATCTAGATCAAGTCCCTCTCAGCCAAATTAGAGAAAGTATCAACCTCCCTTTTCTGGCTCACCTGCTGTTAAAGAACTGCAATCCACAACACAGGGGGAGTCCTGATCTACACACTCATTAATCACAACTCAAAAAGTTTAGGGAAAAGGAACTTTGTGTTTGAAATCTCAACTTTTTTGCAAATCAACTTTTTTTGTGGATACAATTCGAGTAACCAGAAACTTATTGTCGATCGGACAATGTCTTCATGACTTAATTTGAACACAGATGGAGCAGTGCATGACTGCTGACCGTATCATCTACTGCAGATACCTGTCATGTTGGACGCAGGGAGAGTCCGGAGACAGTGCGTGACAGGGACGCACGGACCAATGGTGTCCGGTGCACTACATCAAACAACAGACGGGGAGACACCGGGGAAGGGGCCCAGCTCATAGGGAGCAGTGACCTCCTGCACTCACCTGCGGCTGTGCCTGATCTCCTTACCATCTCTATACGGGTTCTTTCACCCCATCGACGAGCAGGATGCCTAATCCCTTGTTGGCCCTGATGTTAGTCCTCAAAACGGAAATGGCTGGCGGGAAACACTAGTCCCAACCATGCACTAAAATCAACAAGAGTGGAAGGAAATACAGACTGGAGAACAACAAACAACTACCACACTCCTTGGCAGCAGACGGCTTGGCAGTAGTCAGCTCTCCAGAATAGCACCTTCACTACAGGTAGCCAGGCCAGGAATGAAGTTCAATCACCAGCAAGGCATGATGGAACCATGTAACCATATAAAGGAGATGGGAGTGATCACAAAGTAGCCACACCTGGAAAGAATTAGGGAGTTTGCTAGAAACAGAAACTGCCATTAACTGCAACACTACCAAAGGAAAGAAATAAGTTTAATATGAGGTCTCAAATACAGAAAAGAGACAGAGGATCCAAACCAGTTACAAGTCTCCAAAGTACCAAATCAACATTGGTAAGGGACAGAACACTGTTCAGTCTTGATGGCTCTTTATGCCACTGCTCTTCCCAGAGTTAGACAACCTGTGAGAGAGGTGAACATGAGCGTCATATCTACGCAGTTCCATCAGCTGCCAGTTCTTGGGCCCCAGAGGATCCCCTGGTCCTCCGGTTGGCCAGTACAAACAGATAGAAAATGGATATTTTCTTTTTCGATGCTTAATAAGGGGGATCTTTTTGGTGTGATATCAGAATGAGGGATGCTGTTGGCCTTGTTGCAGTGAAAATACCACCAGGGTTCCTAAGACGTCATAATAACATGCAAATGTCATAATAAGTCTAACACAGATAAAACAAAGGGTAACATAATGCAGATGACAGTTCACTGGGTGCAAACAATTGTAACTTGACATCAGCAAATGGCTTGGAAAATGTTAATTATGTTAATCCAATACCCTTAAAAAGGTGGCCTTTGTGACAAATTACCAAGATAGGTGGCTTTATGTCAAGTTAACCTTTGCCACATATTTACATGCTTTTATATGTCATGAAATGTGATAAATTATGCTATATGTTATGTCTGTATACTGCTATAAAATATGTAACAGATTTGGTGTCTATTAATCAATATATTTAAGAAATGTCTAAAAATATCCAAGTATGGGGTCACTGAGAAGCACCCTCATGCCAGAAGTGATAAATCCTGAACATGAAGAGTTAATATATTAATATACTAAGATTGCTAGGGGAAATGCTGAGTGTGAGGTTTGCACAATAGCATTCATGTTCATGACATGACTCCTTGAATATACGAGCTCCACTGGATCCTGACCCCGGGTTATCTGACTTCTGTATGTAGTGACTGTGATATTGTGCTTTGGTTTAACTACAGCCAGTCACCCATAGAATAATGCCTCTGTTGGCGCCCTGAATCCTCTTTATGCTTTCCTGGAAATCTGACTCTGGACTGTTGCATGAATACGTCTGTATCTACTCCGTGAATACTATAAGCTCTCTTGGAACCTGACCCTGCATTGCCGGAGTTCCTTGCTATTTATACTGCTGTATGTAATGACTGTGATATTGTGTTGTGGTTCAACTACAGCCAATCCCCATAGAATAATGCCTCTGTTGACTCCCTGAATCCTCTTCATGTTTTCCTGGAAATCTGACTCTGGACCATTACATGAATGTGTCTGTGTCTACTCCCTGAATACTATAAGCTCTCTTGGAACCTGACCCTGCATTGCCGGAGTTCCCTGCTATCTATACTGCTGTATGTAGTGACTGTGATATTGTGTTAGGGTTCAATTACAGCCAATCCCCCATAGAATAATGCCTCTGTTGACTCCCTGAATCCTCTTCATGCTTTCCTTGAAATCTGTCTCTGGACCGTTACACGAATACGTCTGTGTCTACTCCCTGAATACTATAAGCTCTCTTGGAAACTGACCCTGCATTGCCGGAGTTCCTTGCTATTTATACTGCTGTATGTAATGACTGTGATATAGTGTTGTTGTTCAACTACTGCCAATCCCCATAGAATAATGCCTCTGTTGAATCCCTGAATCCTGCTTTCCTGGAAACCTGCCACTGGACCGTTGCAAGACTACGTCTCTGTCTATTTCCTGAATACTATGAGCTCTCCTGGAACCTGACTCTGAATTGCCTGACTTCCCTGCTGTCACACCTTAGCAATTAGTAGTGGCTAGCATCGCACTCAATAAATGTGAAGTTTTATTTATCCAGGCTGGGTCATTATTTTACCTTTTTGGACTAGCCTGTGCAGCTTCTGACCTAAACATTTCTTTGCAAGGATCATTTTAAGACAATGGCGCAATGCCGGTATAGTCAGGTTTGGCTGTTGCTGTCTCTTAATGGCTTAAATAGAGTCATACAAAGTAATGGAAATGTTACTTTATGACAGAAAAAAAAAGCACAAAATGTTTCAAGGTATTTACAAGAGAGAACGCGAAGTGAATAGGGAAATCAGCAATCATCGCTCATCTTCTCGTTCTTCGCATGCGACTCTTTGTCTTCTCCATTCGGTCTCTCGTCTCAGACGTGTAATTGTATTGCTTGCAGAAATTTGATGTGCTATTACAAACAGATCAGCCCCTGAAGGAATATGATTCGGAAATGGCAGCGGCTAAGTGGTGAGAATGACATGAGTTATAATTGCTTCTCATGTTCAGGTGTTTCTGGGTGGATCCACCTTGCTGCGCTCGTAACCTTCTGCTTCAGCTGTCGCTGTGATATGCAAATTGGTTTTAATCCTCTCCAAGCTGAGAAGTGGTCAGCAAATACCGAAACATCCTTTAAAGGCAGATTATGCTGATAGACGTGTTCTGTCTGAATGGAGTCCTTATTTCTATGTCCCTTTTATCATTTGAGTGGTATGAATATCAAACTAAATAGCCATTACCTTGTGTGCCCCTCAGACATAGGGAATGTCCCTAAAGGAAGGGCATAAAAATGCATTTTTATTACCATAAGTAAGACTGGAGCTACCTAGAAGAAGGTTTCTTGTGCTAGATAACCCACCATGTCTACTGTGATGCCTGAGGACTCGATCTGGTGATCTTGTCGTTGTGCTTTCCTTCCCCGTTTAGCCACATCATGGTCAATCCCTGTCCAAGTGCTGATTGTCTTTAACCTTTGCTTGTATCCTTTTGGTTTGTAGTCAGCAGGTGTTTTCATTTGTTAATTTTCTCTGTCTTATCACATCTTAGATGTGCCTATTTATACCCACTTGATGTTAGCCTTCTCAGCTGGCTATATTCCTATGTGTATCCTGCTAAGCAGTTCCAGCCAGATTGCTAAAGTCTTGTCATTTGCTCTTTAATCTCACTTATCTTACCTACTCCTGTCTCTTATTTATAGCTAGGTAGTAGGAGGCTATCCTTACTTAAAGTTGATACTTCACCTTTTTCAACTGCACATATTTATGTTTACACACTTTGGATCCTTGTCTTTCTCTGCACGCTTCCCTTATCCTGAGTTATAGTGTACTGGTATCTTCCCTCTGGTTCCTTAGGAGGTACAAGGAACAACTCTGAAGGTACCTTTACACACCACAACTGCGGTGTAGCAACTGAGAGGCAATCTGGATTTCCGTCATGGTTGCCTTGAAATTGCTACGAAGTTGCAGCGTGTAATTGTGGAACCCGGTGGTGATTTTCGAAGTTGCTCCCGGTTGCGGTTTCAGAGCATTGTTCTAAAACCAAGGGCAACCCAGAAGGTGAATTGCCCTGGTTTTGGCGTTGTGAACGGGCGATAGGGATAGAATCTGCGTCGCCTAGTGATTTCCCAGAGGCGTACCACAGGGTGATGGATGCCGCGCGCCCATCAGCGATGATTGGTGGGGGCTACTGTGTTTCCATTGGCTGTCCCTTCACAGGGCGCCATATTTGAAGAGCTGTCCGTTCACACTACACAATTGCAATGGTGTCATGTATTAGCCAGCCTTCCTGCGCAGGCTGACCAATCAAGACGCTATTGCGTTGTCTAATCAGCGTGTTTGGGGCGCGGAATACACCAGTCTGTCACGCCTATGTTCTTGCGGCGCTGAAGATGTACGCCCACATTCCTTTGGGGATTGCGGCATGTGAAGCGGCGTCAGGAGTCAACCGGATGTTTCCCGCAGGATCTGTTTCAACTTCCGGGGAACCAGGTTCTCTTAGGTTGATAACGCAATTTCGGTGTGTACATGCGGCATCGGCGATCGGTATCAACTGTCAAAAACATGCATGCGCACATTCGGTTGCTACCAATCGCCGGTGAGAGTTGCGGTGTGTAAAGGTACCCTAAGGCCTTTCAGGAAGCCAGGTCCAAGTTTTGGTTTTCTAGTGTTGAAGCTAGGGTTAGTATAAAATAGTTCTGACCTCACCCTAGCCCTTACTTGTTTTGCCATACTGCCCATCTTCATCCAAACTCTATCTTTGGTACCTCTCATGTTGACTATGCCTCATAACATCATCATGACGTCTTGAAGAACAGTTTGCATTGGAGGCATTGGAGATACCTTAAGACAGTCAGACTATAGAAAGTTCTCATGTTGGTGAGGTGACTGTAACTTCTTATTTTTTAAATATATTGATTATGGAAATTGAAGTTAATTGTAAATTTAAGTCATTGACTCTGCTCTGCGACATCATAAGATGGTGAAGCAAAGAGGAGCAGTCTGCAGTGCTCTATCTGTGGATGCAAAGTCAAAAGAAGTCCAAGGAACCCATGTGAAGAAAAGACAATAGGTAAGAAGAGAAAGCCTTCAAATCCTGGGGGACAAAGTTGTCCAAAAGTTTATTCTGCCATTTCAAAAGGTAACTGCATTTTGACCTATCATAAAAAGTCTTCATCAAGTGTGATCATAAGATGAGGAAGACCAGTCAAAGCCAGAGATGGCAGGGTATCACAGGAGGACAGGTGAGCAAAAGTGATTTGATTGTTTTAACCCCTTCCTTTCCAGAGTGTCTCCATTTTTTTCTATTCGCCAAAAACAAATTGCAAAACATTCAGTGCAAATTCTTTTTGACTCAAATTGCTTCAAATTCCTATATTAGAGGACAACGGAAGCGACTCTAAGGGGACCCGGACATGGTACTAAGGGGGATCTGGGGAAAATACTACGGGGATGATAATCGAGAGAGGCACTGTGTCACGCAGTGGAATAACGGACAAGGGAATAAGGTAGCAGGATGATAGTGACCGGCAAAAGGCAACTAGTCTGACCCTTAGTTTGGGGGTCCTAACTGACCCTGTTTCCAGAAGAATCTCTAAAAGTGAGGATGTCTGGGTCACCAATCTTGCCCTTCTCCTGACCAGACCTAGGCTATAACCCCCTCACCTCCACCCAGGGATCAGTATAAGGAGAGCAGCTCCCAGAAGATGGCCATCTCCATGAAGCTACAAAGCAAGAAAGCTTCAGAACAGTACACACCATCAACACAGCTTACGGTCTTTGCAGAGAATAAACTCTATCAGCGACATCAGCTGATTGGTCATGGGACTACTTAAAGGCTGGGGGTGGTGGTAAAACCATATCAGCTGATTCACTCAGCAACTACTACTAGTACTGCAGAGCCACAGAAATTAACCCTTAATAGACTAAAGGAAATTAACTCTATTTAACTACTGCAGAGCAAATCACAGAGACTGCAGAGCAGTCTACATGTAACACACTGGGTATGTGGATGATATTTAGGATTACACATCCAGGGTTTGCTGGGAATGACACGATACAAACTGCAACACAAAAATAGCTGTGTCACTGGATATACAACTTGTAGCCATTGACTTAGATCTTCGATGTGGTGTTGCTACAGAAAACAAGTCCCACCGAATGCAGCTGATTACTCAGGTTATCATGGGGCTTCTCAAACCTAAGGTTGACAGAAGTAGAGATCCCACTGGAGGTCAATGCTGACAATAAAAACTGGAAAGCAAAATTGCTAGAACCACACTTTTCTTTCATTGAAATACAAGTCTTGTGCGAGGTTTAGAGACAATAACCATTAGCGAGGGTAATGAACCAAACATATCTTGTGCCTTTGGCCAAATATTTTGTTGAGCCAGACCTGCTGAGTGTACCCAGTCCATTACATTACAGACGGATATTTTTTTACTACTATTATTATTATTCTCATGTCTTGAAAACTAATAGTCTGGACACAATGTTACTATTCTGTAACCGGAAAAATTTGATATTGTCCCATGCAAATAAAATATCAGCAAATAGAAATGATCGAATCCATATTAATTGAGTTTGAGTCTAATATTATTAAATTCCCTGCCACCAATACCACCCAAAGGAGAAACACGGCGGCGCTCAGCGACAGAGACAGACGTCGCAGGAGCCAGTCCACATGAGGACGAGGCCCTCCTATCACCGGCGCCATCAGCCGAAGGAATCCGGCTCCTCCCAGTGGCCGAGGCCGGAACACCAGCCACCGAGTCCAATGGCGATGTGACACCTGATCTAATAACCTGAGGAAGGAGCACGACAGGCTCCGAAACGCGTAGGAGAAAGAATAAAGAGCATCATCGCATCAACACTTGGTCCAGCATCCTCATTTCAGCAGCGCGGATCGTGTACACTTCGTCCCCCTTTTTTTGGATTTCAGTTGGATACTGTTTACACGTGGAGTGTGGATCCTGCCGCAGCTGTATACGCGAATAACACCAGGTTGTCGGGCACACAACCTTACAGGTGAGCACCCAATATCATAGCAATAGCCCAGTTTTCATTGAGATAAGACCCTCTTGCGCTTTATTGTCTCCTATTATTTACAAGTAAGGACATGTCCACAGTAATTCAATTATCAGACTCTCTGGAGTGTAATGCGTACACAGGAAGTGGGGAAGGGCTGAATACGCATTATAGCAACAACAAAGCACTTGTAATACACAGTAAAATATAACCCACCATATCCACTATCACAAGGGGTATATCCCTGATACCAATGGAAGAGACCAAGATAGATGAATGAATAGCTTACTAGTCTATGCGTTTTGAAGCATGAGGCTTCTTCTTCTTGTAGTTTTACGTCCTGAAGAGGAAGCTTCTTTCTTCAAAACATGTATTCATGAAGAACTGTGACAGCCTGCATAAAAGCCAAGGCAGGGAATGTTTGGCGCCCCACTGGTCAGTGCACCACAGTAGGGGTACTACACCCACAATAGAGTGTGCAGTATTCCTGTCACAGGGGAGTGTAAAGTCAACATGAGGTTCCCATTGTAGCACTCACTCACACTAGCCAGGGATGATGGGGTTAAATCCTAGGACAGAGATCCAGTCCCAGAGGGCTGAGTTAGTTGAGGCGGGAAGACACACAGTTGGGTATAGTCCGTACTGAGGAGCGAAGCAAGGTGGGAGCCTGAGAGAGAGAAGGGTCTCCCAGGAAGGGGGCCTGAGAGAAAAGGCAGCCCAGGAAAAGAACGAGGAAACCCCGTACCGGACCGTCCATAGGTAAGGTGAGTTCACCCCCTGAGCCGTCGACCCCAGCCGTCGTGAGTTTGTTCAGCAACCCCGACATCCCTGTTCAGATTGTGCAGTCCACTAGAAGGAACCTGGAAGACAAGCGGGTTGTACAGGGCAGCAGGAGAAAAGTGAGGAGGCGCAGGACAGAACAGCAGGATGTGGGATTGACAAGAGAAGGTATACTACGGGAACCTCAAAGAGACTTTACCCTCTTCTGTGACTACCCGGCCAGTTACCCATACAAAGACTGTATAAGCTGTGGCCTGAAATGTTATCTGAACTGGTTCCAGTAAAGTACCCGTACAGAGTCATAAGGTCTCTGTGTCTCCTTTGATGCCAGACCACTGCACTGCTCCACAGACTATACCCAGCACCACCACCACAAGTGCTGACCTGCCCCAGGGACTCAGCTCCGTCTGCAGGGATCTGCAACATCCAAACTGCAATACCAGAGATATGAAGCGGCGCTGGTGAACCTCACCAGAATCTGCAGGTGGCATCACAACAAACTTTATTCTTTTATTCCCTTTCAACAACCTCCCCCAATTTTTAAGCTGACCACTAGGGCCACGGGTCCGGGCGGACACCAGTGAAATCCCTGCAACTCCACACCCGGGTACCGAGTCCCCATAGGCCCTTGGGTGTGTCAAATGTAGCAGCCTTTTAGATAAATTTGTAGTTTTATGTCCCTAAGAAGAAGCCTCATTCATTGAAATGCGTATTCATAAAGGACTATGATAACCCATTTAAAAGCCAAGGCATTGAATGCAGCAGTTTTTTTAGAGAAATTTGGAGTTTTATGTTCTAAGGAAAAAGCCTCATTATTCGAAAGATGTAATCATTAAGGACTATCATAGTCTGAACAAAAGCCAAGGCAGAGAATGCAGGAGCTTTTTAGGGAAATTTGTAGTTTTATTCATTAAAGAAAAAGCCTCATTCTTTAAAATGCATATTGATAAAGGACTATGAAAATCTTTATAAAAGCCAAGGCAGGGAATGCAGCAGCCTTTTTAGGGAAATTTGTAGTTTTAAGTCCTGAAGAACGAGCCTCATCCTTTAAAACATGTATTCTCATATAGGACTATGATAGCCTTTATAAAAGCCAAGGCAGGGAACCCAGCAGCCTTCCCAGGAAATTAGTAGTTTTAATTCCAGAAGTAGCCTCATTCTTTGAAACATGTAATTATAAAAGACTATAATAGTCTTTAGAAAAGCTAAGGCAGGGAACACAGAAGCCTTTCAGGGAAATTTGTAGTTTTATGTCCTGAAGAAGAAGCCTCATTCTTTAAAATGCATATTCATGAAGAACTATCATAGCCTGTATAAAAGCCAAGGTAGGGAATGCAGCAGCCTTCCTGGGAAATTTGTAGTTTTAATCCTGAAGAGAAGCCTCATTCTTATACTCTGCATAAAAGCCAAGGCAGGGAATGAAGCAGCCTTTTAGGGACATTTACAATGTTATGGGGAAGTCAGTGCTCGCAGATCAGCAAGCGAAACTGAAAAGGAAAGGCCTAAAGCTTTGGGCAAATGCTCATTATTTGATCAACTGAAAAAGGGATATTTTGGAAAAATTTGATGAACCTGGTGGTGAATTTATATTTCAAGAGATTTGTTCATTTCTAAATGCAAATAAATACAAGACTTAAAAATTCGCCTAGTCAAGAAATGCAACTTCAAGGAGCCAAAATGTGTTAATTATCTCCATCACTGCCAGAATTAACGATTTAATAAGATTTGCACTATAATTCTGGAAAATTACAAGTGACCTATTAGCAAATGTTGCAGCTCTGAGGTTAGATGGTCATTGACCATTACTTCTACTCAATCTTATCGTTTCCTATTTTCTGTGGTTTCTAATAAAAGAAAATTGGATGGAAATCTATGAGGTGGTAAAATACTGAGACCTTCATCTTCCAAGAGCATAAAAGCAAACAAAGAAAGAACAAACTGTTATGTGTAGACTGCACTGCAGTCTCTGTGAACTGTTCTGCAGTAGTTTAAATGTGTTTATTTCTGTTGGTACCTTAAGGGTTAATATCAGTAGCTGTAGCTGCTGTATTAGCTGCCATGGTATTAGCTGGCTGTGGCTCTTAAAGTGAGCTGCTGATGCTGTGTGTGTCAGGTCACGTGGTTATCCAATCCCTCAGCCTTTAAACAATCCCATTACACATCAGCTGGTGTCGCTGATAGAGTTTATTCTCTGCAAAGACTGTTAATCTCCAGTCCCTGTTTGGAGGTGAGGGGCTTATAGCTTAGGGCTGGTCAGGAGCAGGGCACGTGTGGAGGCACGGATATCCTCACCTTTAGAGGTGCTTTTTGGAACAGGGTGAGCTATGAATCCCCATCTAATGGTCTGACTAGTTCCCCTGTGTCACGGTGTAATGAATACTGATGAGGGAATGGCAGTAACGGGCAGGGTGACCATGGTCTGACCCTAGTCTAGGAACCCTGAATGGCCCTGATCCCAAAGGTATCGCTGATGGTGAGAGGGTTCTGGAATCCAGCCTCTCCCTAAAACTCCTCTACCAGCCCTGCGCTATTCCCCCTTTCCCTTCCTCCATAGAATCGGGATACAGCAACTCCAAAGGAAAGGACATCAGCCACACAAACAAACAGAATTGCACAGCTCGCCTTCCAGGCATAGAGTGAAACTCTATCAGCAGCACCACCTGGTGGAAGGATAGGCTACTTAATGGCTGGGGGGAGGGGAGTTCAGGTGAGTCACACATTAACCCCTCAACCAGCAGTTGAACCTAATAGTGAATGCAGTTTTGGAGCCCAACACAGGACCAGGACCTTCACAACTATCAACCATGCAGCTCTTAAAGACAAACACATACACAGCAGCATCCAGCAATATCAGCGCCATCTAAGCGTGTGACACCCTGATTGCCCTTTGCCCGTCACTAACTAGTGTCTCTATTTCTATCCTTCTGTTTAGAAACTTCTGGAGGTGCTAAATATAATGGTGTCCAGTTTTCCTTCTGTGGTCATTCACAGAAGCTCAAATTTATTGTGCTGGGCAATATCCAAACCTTTCAATTCCAGAAAAATGCCGTATAGAAGCTTTCTCTTAAAAGTGATGTAATGTCATGGGTGTGTCACATCCTGTAGAGGATCTAAGACCAGAAGGTCACAACACATAGTTGATTTCAGATTCTTGTTGCTGCCTGCTTGACTCTTTTCATTTATTGGGTGGTTTTAGTTTCTTTTAGTGCTGAAAGGGTTATGGACTCTTTCCCTTCTGGCTGAGAACTTGTAGTCTTTATCTCAGCTGTAGCCCTTTTGGACCATGCCTTCTGCTATATATACACACTCCTGGCTGCCATCCAGTGTCATTTATATTTTTATACTGACTCCATTGAAGCAGCCTGTGTCTGGAGAAGCTGAGGAGTTCTAGGTCCAGACCCAATGCCCATCGGCTGGGCAAAACAGCAATTTCCAAAAGTGAAGAAGTATAGGTCAGACCACGGATAAATTCCAAATAATATTTTTCTTCATTCAGCAGAATGTAGGCAAGTATCAATATATCAGGTGTGTGAGACACATTGTCACGTTTCAACTCAAAAATGAGACTGGTTTCACACTAGCGGTTTTCTGTCCTCATCCTGTATATGGCCCACAGGCTGGATATGGCCCCCTATTCCTGTATATGGCCCCCTCATCCTGGAGATGGCCCCCATCCTGGATATGGTTCCCTCATTCTGCATATGACCCTCATGCTGGATATAGCCCCCTCATCTTGTATATGGCCCCTCTTTCTGGATATAGCCCCCTCATCCTGTATATGGCCCCCTCATCCTGGAGATGGCCCCCATCCTGGATATGGTTCCCTCATTCTGCATATGACCCTCATGCTGGATATAGCCCCCTCATCTTGTATATGGCCCCTCTTTCTGGATATGGCCCCCTCATCCTGTATATGGCCCCTTGCCTGGATATGGCACCCTCATCATATATATTGCCCCCATTCTGGATATAGCCCCCTCATCCTGTATATTGCCTCCATGCTGGGTATGGCCCCTCATCCTGTATATGGCCCCCATGCGGGACATGGTCCCCTCATCCTGCATATGACCCTCATGCTGGATATAGCCCCCTCATCTTGTATATGGCCCCCTCATCCTGTATATGGCCCTCATACTGTATATGGGCCCAATCCTGGGTATAGCCCTCCCATCATGGTATATGCCCCCTTACTGGCATGCACACAAAATAATAAATGATGGTAACTCACACTCTGTAGTTCCCTGCCTGCAGCATCGCCGTCTCCCTTCCAGTGTGTGCCCGGCATCTGATTGTCACGGTGTAGTGAGAATACTGATAAGGGAATGGCAGTTACGGGCAGGGTGACCAGGGAAGACTAGTCTGACCCTAGTCTAGAAACCCTGAATGGCCCTGATCCTGAAGGTATCTCTGATGGTGAGAAGGTTCGGGCCTCCAGCCTCTCCCTAAAACTCTTCCACTAGCCCTGCGCTATTCCCCCTCACCTCCCTCCACAGAACAGGGATACAGCAACTCCAAAGGAAAGGACATCAGCAACATAAACACACAGGTCAGCACAGCACGGCTTCCAGGCATAGAGTGAGACTATCAGCAGCACCACCCTGTGGAAGGAGAGGCTACATAAAGGCTAGGGGGAGGGGAGTTCAGGTGAGTCACACATTATCCCCTCAACCAGCAGCCAAACCTCATAGTGACTGCAGTTCTGGAGCACAACACAGGAGGCCAGGACCTTCACAACTATCAACCATGCAGCTCTTAAAGACAAACACATACACAGCAGCATCCAGCAATGTCAACGCGTGACACCGATGCAGCTCAGTGAAGTCATTGCTGTGTGCCTTGGTTACATTATCCGATGCCTGGGAAACAGGAAGATGGTGATGCTTCAGGCAGGTTGATACAGAGGGTAAATTAACATTGTTTATTATTTTTGTGTGCACGCCAGCAGGGGGGCATAGAGAGTGAGGGAGGGCTATATCCAGGATGGAGGGTCTGTATACATTAGGCTCATGTAATATGTGCCATCGCCCGCCCACCTCTCAGAACCAGCTTCAGCACAGAGGTTATGGACGGGGGATGCAGTGCTTATTACATGAGCCTTATGAGCAGGGGCCTCTGATCACAGGTTGCCTATTCAGCCAGCACCAGCCTCCTCCAGCCCACTCCTGAACTACTGCTCCCCCAGCACAGCCCCACAGCCAGCACAGCCCATATATCCTGACCATAAGATGCACCCCCACTTTCTCCCAAAATTTGGGGGGAAAAAAGTGTTTCCTGTGGTCTGAAAAATATGGTACAAACGCTATGCTATTGCTTTTCTGAATAACACTTACAAACCTAATACAAAACACAAAGTTATAAAAGATATAAAGGTGCATCTAAATAAATTAGAATATCATTAAAAATTTACTTTTTTCAGCAATTCAATACATAAAGTGAAATTCATACATAGTGTCATTACACACAGAGTGATCTGTTTTAAGTGTTTATTTATGTTAATGTTGATGATTATGGCTTACGGCAAATGAAAACCCAAAACTCCCTGAAACTCCCTTAAATATGGCAATATGATGTTGATTTGTCCTGAGGAAGAGGCCAGGGAGCCCTGAAACGCGTTGATTAATACATCAGTATTATAGCCCCCCTTGATGCCTCATGGAATACGGCAGCAAAGTGAATGGGATTTTCATTTTGCTGTTCAGACGCGGTGTTTTTGATTGCTCCGTTAGTGGTGCAGAATGCGCATCAAGAAAATAATGAGAATCAATTATTGCTTCAATTTTCTGCTGCACTTTGTGCACCACTAACATCCAATTACTTATCCTCCCCAGTGATCCCATGGTGAACTCCGGTGATGCGGTCCTTCCAGGCATTGCAGGACCTATGGTACAGTACTGACAGGACCTTGCACTATATGACATGGAGTACTGTCACGCAGGGTGGTTTAATGGTAAAGAGGATAATGAAGCAGGATGGTAAGATGGGCAAAAGGCAATCAGGGAAGCTGGTCTGACCCTTAGACTTGCGTTCACTAACTCACTCTGTTCCAGGAATTACCTCTGATGGTGAGGATATCCAAGCCACCACCCTTGCCCTTTGTTTCTGGTCAGCCCTAGGCTAAGATCCCTCATCTCTAACCACAAACTGTGAAGCACAGCTACTCCCAAGAGAAGGAAAACAATAAGGCTTCAGCAAAAAGCACACACGTCTTCTCAGCTCAAGGCCTTGCAGAGACTAAACTCTATCAATGACACTTGCTGGTGGAAAAGGAAACTGTTTAAAGGCCAGGGGCATGGTCACCTGACAAGCCCACATCTCACCAACTGCAGAGCCACTTACACATAGATAGCAATACAGCAGCATCTACGCATTAACTCTGAATGTGCCAAAGGAAATTTACTCTCATTTAAACTACAGAGCACTTTTTACATGGACTGCAGAGCGGTCAATGTATGACAGGTTACTATAGGACTTAGTCACATGGGGCAGAGGTCATGTAAGTACCGTACCCGACTATCTACAGGTCCTGTGATGCCCAGAAGGAAGATATCACCAGGGTTCACCTTAGGATCACCGGGGAGGGTAAGAAAGTGTGTGTGTGTCTCTGTATGTCAAAAATGAAGCACAAACAGGTGAAGCGTTTGTGAAGCTTTTTTGCCAAAAGAAGATCCGTTTTTGGTGCAGAAACTACAAAATGGAGCATAAACGCTCTGTCTGAATTCAGCCTTGCCATAATTTCAATATTTTGAGGAATCGGCATTTAGGAAATTCACTAATATTCCTGCCGATTGATTTGACCTCGAGGCTGTGGGGTCTAGAAACAGGGGGAGATAGGAAAGGGAGGGCGTAGATCTAAGTGCAGATTATACTGTGCGTTGATTAGAGAACTAGAGCTTATTTGCTCACCTTTTCAAGCCCTTGTTGTAGTGCATATCAACCCTTTCAAGGATGTCAAGCTCCGGTACATGGCCCGTCTGGTGTGCAGCTTCGTCCCAGGTGGATCGGTAAGCCAGGAGTCCGTCAATAGTAATGTCGGAGTAGAATATCCGGTATGGTGACGAGCGCTCCCAGATTCGGAAGGACCAAATAACAAAGCAATTGTTATATAATGACAAATGGTATCAATTTAATTCTATCAGTAATATAACTATAACAAGAGAGCTCTAAAGTGAAGGAAAGGGAACTTTTTAAAACCTTGAACCTACCTGAGGAAGGCAATTTTTTATGCAATTACATAGCCGAAACGCGTTGCATGTTCGTATATTTTACTGAACAAAAATTATATGAAATAAATTGCCAAAAAAGAAGCCTATTCTGTTCCTTCCGAATGTGGGAGCCGCTCGTCACTATACCGGGTGTTCTACTCCGAAACTCCTAATATTTCTGTAGATTTCTGCAAAACCCAAAGAAAGCTTTCAATATCGTAACGAAAAAGAAAATGAATATGAGCCGCCAGTGAAATGATTCCTGAAACATGACGATTCCATTCTGATGGATAAAAGCACAAGAGAAAAAGTGACACTGATACAGTAGGACGTGGATCTGTAATGTTCCTCAGCTGCCAGGAATCTACATTGCATCCATTTGTCACAGGAACACTTCTCTGTAATGAAGATGTATTGCTTCATATGTGTCATATTGCTCGACGCGCTGGAAAAGCTGGTACCAAACATCGCGCATCCACACTATATTCTTGGACTCATTGATTATTTTTTAAAAATAAAGCAAATAAAACTAAAGCGAAAGGATCGTGTTCCCAAAAAATTGGTGCAAATTTTATGATAGATTTTTGTTATGAAGCTGAATTCCCGCATCATACGAGTAGTGCAGCGCTGTCTTCACAGGCGGTATTTTGGTTTCATTATCTCCATCACCAAATCCCCTCCCCAAAAAAAAAAACTATGATTATTCCTAAAAATTCTAAATTCCATGCAAAGGTTTGAGCCAATGAGTCTTTTGGGCCTATATATGATTTTTTTAATAGTGACCCTCTGCTCTGAAGTCATTGGACAAGGTGTTCACATCTAGTAACATTTCACTGGTGATGAAGACATGGCTCGTACACAGTCTGGTCTATTCTGTAGTAACATGTGGAAGAGAAACCTGGACAATACAGGAACAAGACAGAAGAATGAACGCCTTCAAAATGTGAAGCTGGAGAAGGCTGTTATCAGTACCAAGGATGGTAAGAAGAACAAACATATCAATTCTGGAACAAATCAATCCAGACATGTCAATGGAAGGAAGGATCACCAAGCTATGACTGGTCTACACATCATATGAAAAGAGAAATCACTGGAGAAGGACATCATGGTTGGTAGAATAGAAGGAACAAGGTAAAGAGGAAGACTAGCAACCTGATGGCTTGATACTATGAAGATAACGGTGGAGAAGACCCTGGTGGACCTATCTAGGCTGGAGAAGACCTTGGTTGACCTATCTAGACTTGAGGAAGACCCTGGTGGACATATCTGGACTTGAAAAAGACCCTAATGGATCCATCTAGGCTTGAAGAGGACCCTGCTTGACCTGTTTAGACTTGGAGAAGACCCTGGTGGACTTATCTAGGCTTGGAGAAGACCCTGGCTGACCTATCTAGTCTTGGAGAAGACCCTGGCAGACCTATGTAGAATTGGAGACAACCCTTGCAAACCTATCTAGGCTTGGAGAAGACTCTGTTGGACCTATCCTGGCTTGGAGAAGACCATGGTTGACCTATCTAGACTTAGAGAAGACCCTGGTGGACTTATCTAGGCTTGGAGAAGACCCTGGCTGATCTTTCTAGTCTTGGAGAAGACCCTGGCAGACCTATGTAGAACTGGAGACAACCCTGGTGAACTTATCTAGGCTTGGAGAAGACCATGGTTGACCTATGTAGAGTTGGAGATAACCCTGGTGAACCTATCTAGACTTGGAGAAGACCCTGGCAGACCTATGTAGAGTTGGAGACAACCCTGGTGAACCTATCTATTCTTGGAAAAGACCATGGTGGACCTATCTTGACTTGAAGAAGACTCTGGTGGACCTATTTAGGCTCAGAGAAGACCCTGGCAGACCTAGCTAGGCTGCACAAGATTAATTTTCCTACATACCTTTCATCCATCAAGTCACCGTGGCTCAAGATTGAGCTGAAAGGCAATTAAAGTAAAATATATATCTTTTCTAATATGAGTGGCATGTTATGAACAGCATTTTAAAAAATACAAAGGTTTTTGTGATACTTTGTCGGGAAATATTATTGCTAAGGCTGCCTTCACACTTGCATTTGTGTCTGCATGCTTATGGCATGCACATGCAAACGCAGTGCAACACAGCCCATACTGATGTGAACACAGCAGAGAATCTCCGCATGCATTCATATTAGTATGGTGCCCGGGCAGCCAATCAGCTGTCTCTGGGGGCGGCCGGGAGGAGGAGATCAGCGGCAGAGATCTCCTCCTCCCGGCACAGCAGATCTTCCGCCGGTGTCAGCGAGGAGAAACAGCTGATCTGACAGCTGTTTAAATCTCCCGCGTTGACACCGAATAGGGTGATATCAGTGCAGGAGATAAGAAACAGCTGCTTCAAATTTCCCGCTCCGACATCAACTATTAGGTGTCAGAGCGGGAGATTTAAACAGCTGTCAGATCAGCTGTTTCTCCCCGCTGACACCGGAGGGAGATCAGCTGTGGCTCTGCATGATCTCTCGGTGGCCGCCGCTGATCATCGACGACCACCGGGAGAAATTTCAATGAGATCCGCAGCGTTCTCCTGTGGTGTCATACAGAGGACACTGCGGATCCATTGAGATGCATGCATTTTTTGTGGATAAAACAAGCGCCGCGAACGCACAAAAAAATGCTGCATGCTGCGTTTGGAGTGCGGTCGGATGGCACATAAACTATGCGCATCTGAACGCAAATGAGGCCATACGCAGGCACACGTGTTCCCATGTTAAATATAGGAACGCATGTGTGCAAGCGTTTGGCTGCGTTTGGTGCACTGCGCTCCAAACACAAGTGTGAAGGCAGCCTAAATGTGTATATGTGTAATCACTCAGTGTTTGTATGTTTGCACAACGAAAGTTAAAATACAGGCTGTAGGAGTCTTAAGGAAAGTGATGGTTACTATGATGGAGGTAATAGTAATAGGAGCTCTCCTCAAGTCCTGTGCATTCCCTAATTGTGTAGGAGACTGCTCTTCCTAAACTAGCTCCTACTCAGTGGACATGAAGTAGGATGAATTACAGAGGAACAATTATTTGGAGAGTCTTTTCCTATTTAAGGAATTCATAGAATTTGGAACGCATTGTCCTCCTGGCTGGGGGAGAAATTAGGATTTGGAGTGTGCTGTGCCTCACAGGGTTGCTGTGCCTCAGGAGAAGAAATTAGTATCTGGAGTGTGCTGTGCCTCACGAGGTTGCTGTCCCCCAGGAGGTGACATTAGGATCTGGAGTGTGCTGTGCCTCACGAGGTGACATTAGGATCTGGAGTGTGCTGTGCTTCACGAGGTGACATTAGGATCTGGAGTGTGCTGTGCCTCACGAGGTTGCTGTCCCCAGGAGGTGACATTAGGATTTGGAGTGTGCTGTGCCTCACGAGGTTGCTGTGCCTCAGGAGGTGAAATTACGATTTGGAGTGCGCTGTCCTCTAGGAGTAAATTTAGTATTTGGAGCGTTTTGTTCTCCCGGAAGTAAAATTAGTATTTGGAATGAAGAATTAGAATGGAGTCAATGGAAGAGTCTGGTGCATGGTCAAAATCCTAATTTTTCCTTTGAAATTCACCCTACTAAGTATATTTACAAAACTGCTTGTGGCCTGTCTCATGCACATTGATCATCTGATCAGGGTATAGGCATGTGTCCTTGATTTTCCACTTGGCCAGACATTTCTCGAAAAAAGTGAGATGACTAGCTATTAAAAAAAAATATGAATTTGTGATACGGTACTCTGTCTGGAGATGTTTATGATGTATGTGTCTATATGCTGCAACTCAATTTATATGATGTAAATGGCAGCCTGTTGAGGGTATAACCAGAATTTCTCTATCATATAATGTCCTTAGTTTATTTTAGATCTTTCTTAACCAACAAATCAAGAAAAAGTTGGATGACGATAATGACGACCTGCAACTATAAGTAGCTCCAGCTTGGCCGCAATGTTGATTCCCAACCAATGTTCCTCAGAGGGCAGCACATTTTTACAGTTAATTTCCATATTCATCCGGCTTTCATACGTCTGTAAATATAGAAGGTCTCATCTGTGGCCTGGAAATTAATACTTGTCCATGTTATATTCACTGACAAATAATAAACTGTCAAGCTGGAACATCTCGGTGCCGGAGAGGTCACCACAACACATGACCCGCGCACTCGCCTGTGGATTAAACACCATTTTATTGTTTATATTGGGATGTCCTTTCCCTTTTCTGACCCCAGGGTGACAAAAAAAGTCCTATTACTTCCCGTTTATGGTTCTTTTCATTTCGCGACTCGTCTACTTCACCAATAACTTGAGCCATCAAGACTGTAGGAAGATATAGCCATATATTAGCGTGTCAGCTATAAACGCTGTCCCAACAGTGTCACATTGAGGTAACTCCGAAAGCTTGACACTGGCTTTTAAGAGCCATAATAAAAGGTTATTTAGAAAGAATTACTCTGACCCTTGATATTTTTTCCAGCAATTGCGATAAATCAGCGACTATGAGCAATAAAGATGGGGACAGTTTTACGCGTTGGTTTTTTTGGTCGACGTTGAGCCGTGCTATACAACAGTGCAATCCTAATTGACTGCAATGTTATCATGAATCTTTATTTAATAACAATCTAGAGTTCCCAGATGCCAATGTTGAATGCTGATGTAAAAGAGGACTCCAGCACTGAAAAGTCCAGGGGGTGGAGCATGACAAATAAAAGAACACTCAATATGCAATCTCTATGTTTTTGTCATGCTCCAACACTGCTCGCCTTGAATTAGGCATGAACCTAGTGCAAAACTTATTCCTGGGGTGTTCTTTTAAGCTGCTTAAGATATTTCTGACCAAAGAATGCGGTATTTAGAAAAAAAGGACATTGTGGTTGGAAAACTAGAGCGAACAATGTAAAGAAAAAAACAGGAATGCAATGGCTTGATACCATCAAGATAATGGCGGAGAAGACCCTGGTGGACCTGTCTAGATTTGGAGAAGGCTCTGGTGGACGTATCTAGGCATGGAGAAGACCTCGATGGACCTATCTAGGCTAGGCTTGGAGAAGACCCTAGTGGACCCTAGTGGACCTATCTAGGCCTATTCATCTATTTAAATACTGAGCTGTATCGTATGAACTCCAAGCAGGATTCACATTGGAATATAGCCAGCAATAAAGACCAGGAAGGGGAAGATTTAAAGTGTAAATGTCATTTTATTGAAAAAGAAAACAAAAAAACAATACTGAACTAGTTGTTAATGATGGGTCAGATAGCAACTAAGATACCATATGGCTTATTGTCTCACATTTTTCTGTGCCTTTAAATACTGCATTTTATGTCTGTGTGGGGGTGGCCAGTGTCTGCCATCACTGTGTGTGTATTTTCCCAGCTTCTGAGAGCAGGCTGGTAGTGAGCTGTGTGGGGAGATAGCAAACAAGGGGTTAACAGAGATTGTGACTGAGCTTTGTGGAGACAGATGACAGATCAGAGAAGCTTGTAAAGAGGACTTTGCTCAGCTCTGTGCTGTAATCTGATACATTTTTCCTCACCAGCTGCAGTCAGCAGTGCATGCTATGCCCCCTTTAACTTATATGGATACATGCCCCATATTCACTGAAGATGAATCTGATTGATACTAAACATATGTCTGCTTCACACACAGTGTAGTGGGGACACCTTGTGGAAGGTTTATGAATGGTCACCAACCAGAATTTTCTAATGAAGTATATTTGAAAGTTTATTAAATTTGCTTGTTCTACATTATGATTAAATAAAATGTAAATGTAAGAGATGGAAGCCAATTACACAGCACAGGGTTGACGGATCAAATCCCAAGGCATTACAAGATCTTAGGAAAAACTACTACCATATTCTCTGTTACATAATAGACAAATTGTCAAATAAGTGATTCTTCAAAATTCTAATGATAAGGGGTTTGGGTTGTTAGTACTGGGTTAAGGTGGCCATATTTATCATAAGAAGTTATGACTCTTACCGTAATGACTTTCCATTATAAACTCTTCAATAAACATGACCATATTATCTGACCGTACATGCTGGATCTCTGGAGTGATAGATCAGCTACATATCTGCTTTGTAGCTTTACCTTGGGAGAAAGAAAATTAATCTTCCAGAAAAGCAAAAGTGAAACCATAAGACTCCCCGGGCACCTTGTTCCATCTACTTCCAATAATGTCCAGATGCAGAGCGTTGAGCATCTGTTGGGATATGAGCTCCTGCTTTAATTTCCTGAAACCATTCTAGTAAAGGGTAGTCATGGATAAAAGCATGTAAATAGGAGAAAAAACGTAGGTTTCCTAGAAATAGTGCTTGTATTACATCCATTTTGTCTAAACTGGTCCAATTAGTTCATGTTGGGACTAAAAAATTTATATAATCATTTAAAATTAAATTATATATTAGAAATCAGAGTTTTATCTCAAAATCTGGGGTTAAAAATCATTTTTTTACTGTTGATCTTCATTAAAGACGTTAGATGGTATGTCTTCCACAGCTTCTACGTATCAGTGCACAGGCTGCAGAATTAGCTACCTATCAATTGTAACTTTTAGGATGAATTATGACCACATCAACATTTTACTTTAACTGAGCATCTTAGAATAGTTCAGAAAAAGAAAGATAAAAGTGACTAAAGGATTCCACTCATTCTACATTCTGCTATGTACTCTGATACAAAGAGGATGTAGAAGGCAAATTCTCCAACAACGTCAATGAAATAAATTGTCAAAATTGATTTTGAAAACATTTTTCAAGATAGAAAGCACAAACAATATGCCAGGGACTTGGCAGAATGTAAGGATAACAAGGCAATACCATTATCATAATAATCAGATGGGTAATCAATTCTCAAAGGGTGATCCTACTGATACAGATACTAATCTTTCAGACAACGACTTAAGAGGTGGAAAAAGTGGGAGTGGTAGAGGCAGGGATAAACGTAAGAGAAGAGCGGTCCCTAGGGGATATCCTGGTGGTAGAGGCCCACAGGGTCCACCAAGACCTTTTCCTGGTACTGGACGTTTAGGAGCTCCACAAGCGCCATTAAGACCTTTCCCCGGAGGAATTCCTCTTGTTCCCACCGGGCCACAACCTTTTTTTAGATCATCGTTACCCTCTCAAGATCACCCTCAAAAACCATGGAAGTAGGTGACATGATATGTAAGGAACTGGGTATTCCAGAGGAATATTGGACAGCATTAGCACTATGGATAACAGTTCATCTGGGGAGGGTCATTTTACCTCTTTGAAAAATAAGAGTACCAAAACCCCTCCACCAACCAGTGATACATCTGCTATTGATATATTTTCTGATTTGGTCACAAGGGATTTGAAACCATTATCATCTAGGGTACCATACACTAAGTTCAATCTCACAAAGATGGAGACGAATGCTCTAAATAAACTGGAACAAGATGACCACATTGTAGTAAAAGCGTCCGGTAACGGCAATGTGGCCATTATGAATGTTGACTATCAGTCTATGTATATGGCTATCCTGAATGATCAGAATCAATATGAGATATTGCCTTGTAATCATACCATAACATAATTACAGAAATAGAAAAATATTCTTGATGAGGACCTTGAATCTCATAGTATCGATAAGAACAAATATGATTTTTTTACTTTCTAAAAATCCTATGTTGACGTTTTACTGTCTACCAAAGGTTTACAAAGGGCTTTGACCTTTAAAAGGGAGACCAATTGTTTCAGGTAATGACAGTTTAACATAGAATTGTGGAATCTATTTGGACCAGATTCTTAGACCTCTTGTTGTAGCCCTACAGTCCTATACTTGTGATACTCCTGATTTGCTTCTAAAATTGGAAGATGTCAATGTCTCCAGGGAGGCTTTTCTAGCTAGAATCGATGTTTAGGTTCTCTATTCATCAATACCTCACGCCCAAGGCTAGAGGCGGTGAAATTTGGTCTCTGAACTAGAGTCCAGCAGTTTCAGGAACACAATTTTGTGGTGAAACTGCTGAATTTTGCCCTACAAAAAATGTTTTCCTGTTCGATCGAAAGGATTACCACCACATCAAGGACACCGTGATGTGGAGCCCCTGTGCCCCTGGTAACTTGATCCTGGGCTTGTGAGAGGAGACCTTTGTGTTCACCTCAGAGTTGGAGGCCTTCACCTCTAAGTTTGAAGTCTGGGCTGATACATTGACGACATTTTTATTGTATGGTCTGGCACTTGGAATGAGTTTTCCACCTATGTAGCGGGCCTAGATGAGAACAGAATCAGACTTAAGTTCACCCATGCGATCCACGATAAACATCTTCCATTTATGGATGTGTAGATTTAGCGTGACGAGGAAGGTGGACTACATACATCTTCCTATTGTAAACCCACAGCAACTAATTCTTTGTTGCACTGGGAAAGTGGACAGTCGCGACATCTAAAGGAGGGTATCCCCAAAGGACAGCTCCTTCATATCAGAAGGAACTATTCTGATATTAATACCTTTGAGAATCAGGCTCACCTATTGAGGGAGAGATTCAAAGAAGGGAATAATTAAAAAAGTAAATAAGTTAACAAAGGGTGCAGAAAGAACGGCCCTGTCAGTCCTCAAGAAGAAACCTGAGGATGACAGCGCAGTATGACCAGACTAATTACCACTTTTGATAATGGCTCAAGTGAAGTGCGAAAGATCCTTGAGAAACATTGGTCTATCCTCCGTATGGACCCTGACATGGGGTGTAAACTTCTGTTTTATCCTTTGATAACATATAGGAAGGGTAGGTCAATTAAGGATTAAATTGTACATAGCCAGTTCACTAGACCAGTTAAGAAAACGTGGCTATCTAGTGACTTGAAAGGTTGTTTTAAATGTTCTGGTTGCATTGCATATCGATTCTTTGATGTAACAAAAAGGTTTACCAGTATTGTTACTGGGAAACAGTAGGAGATTTGGACCTTCATCAACTGCCGCACACAGGGAGTCAATTAGAGGGCCTCCTGACAATGTGGTAAAGAGAATGTCGGTAAGACTATCCGCAAGTTCAGATGCTGTATTGGTGAACATCTTAGTGATATTGAACATAAACGTGAAACATCGTTGGCAAGACATGTCAATGAACAGCACGGTGGTGACTCTAGAGCGCTTCTTTTTTGTTGGAATTGATATCGTAAAAAAATCACCCCGTGACGGTGATCAAAGGGTGATACAAAGAGAGACAAAGTGGATATTTCATCCAAACATGGTGGCACCATATGGTCTCAACAAGCAATTGAACTTTTACACTACACTGTGAGTTAATCTATGCATATGTCCTTTATGTGTTCTTTTGTTAACAATTCGTAACATGTAATCACGGTGGTACTCTATGATAAGATAATACCACTGTGGATAATTTCTACATAGATGTTAAGATTTCTTTTTGACGTGTTCAAAATTACCATAGTATAAAACTTTACATCCAGGAATGGTTGATTCTATAGTATACATTTACCGTGGCATAGTTTTAATCTGTGTCTTTAACTCCTTCACCCCACAGCCTGTTTTGACCCTATTGACCTGACCATTTTTTGCAATTCTGACCAGTGTGGCTTTATGAGGTTATAACTCTGGAATGCTTCAACGGATCCAGGTGATTAAGAGAATATTTTCTTGGGACATATTGGACTTCATGTAAATTGTAATGTTTAATGTTTATGCATGCATATAAAAAATTTGTGAATTTTGTGTAAAATCATTATAACCCGTGAGTCGCTCGGGGATGAGCTAATTTTCATCAAGGGGGAATGTGGCGCCCCACCAATCTGGTTGCAGCTAAGTTGTACTGCACTCAATAACTAGGTGTGGTATCTCAGTCCAAAAGGAAAATGGGATAGTGAACCTCAGCCCCACAAAACACACCCACACACCATAGGACCCAGGGGACCATGGATGAACCTGGGGGGAGGGCCCAGTCAAGAGGGGACAAGGGAAGAACAGACAGTGGGAAGGGACTTGGTGAGAAGTTGGTGGGAAGTGAGTCGGAAGTGCAGAGTAGGAGTTGGTAGTCAGTGAATGAAGGAGTACACTGAAGCTAAGTGTGCAGGTGAGCACAGACAGAGAGAGAACCCCAGGGGCACAGGCAGAGTGAGAACAGTCTGGACACTGAGACTGGGACTGAGAGAGTTGGACGGAGGGGTTGGCCAAGAACCAGGGAACCGGCCCTGAGCATGGTGCGGACAATGCAAGCCTGAACCACTTAACCGGAGGTCACGCAGTCTCCAGCAGTCTCCATGCGCGGGCGCATCCACTGAGAAGGTAGCTGAACTAGGGTTAGGTGACACAGCTGGTTGCCCGATAGAACCTGTTGTTGCTGGATCGGAACACTGTGTGCGGCGGCACTGACAGGAGAGGCAAAGATATAGTGCTGAGAGAAAGAGGCCAAAGAACGGAGAAGCACTGGAAAGGGGTCCAGGACAAGCTATCTCAATTCCTTGCGTACAGGCCAGGCTGGACTTGGTAGAGAGAAGTGCCCAGTGGCCAATTGCAAGAGAAGTGTGTAAACTGGGTACAAAATTCCAGCACTGTGTGAAACTGTTGTTCTTCACCTGCGGAGCTGCCGACTGCCTCAGCAGACAAGGTAAAGAGGCCCAGAATGAATCTGGCCTGACAAAGCCATCATAATTATACACATCTGCCATGGGGCCTACGGGGAGTGATGACATCAGGCTGCCGTTCCAAGAACCCCAGAAGTCTGACCCGCAGCATCGGTCCATACTGACCGAAAACTATAGGTGGCGTCATGAACATTTCCCTCTATAAACTTTACCCCCGTCCAACATACCCAAGAACCTGATTCCCAGCCAGACAGTAGCACTGACTCCCCCCGGAGTCACAGAAGCTGGGTCTCGACCCCTGTGACTCCCCCAGCAAGAACTCATAGCTCGATTTCGAGTACTTCATGGCCCCGGCAGTGGGTGGGTCAACTTCTGGCTTCACGAACAGGATACAAACAACCCATTGAAACCAGGTTGTGTATGTCTGAAAGAGACTTTTACAAAACTGTATGTGTTTTCAAAAATGGCGACCATGGAGACCTGACGTCATGTGCTTGCCCAGGGGTGTGTCTCATCCCTCTGTCATGGGATGGGCCAGCAGAAGGCATGAAAGAGCAGGACTGCACTGACCCCACCCAGTAAATTGATTGACAGCCGAAAGGGTGGGGTGCAGAAGGAAGATGGCGGGAAGAAGGAGAGAGCATGAGCAGATGGTGCGGTGTGCAGGGTGGAGAAAATGGCATCTGGTAGTCCCGAGAGCCTGGTGGATGAGAGGGCAGGAGCAGGTGGACAGGAGCAGGCTCACCCACGGATAAGGAAGGTAGCGTAGATCTGCCGCTACCAGTGGAGGTGGAGTTCTGGACAGCCGCATTGAAAGATTTGACCGTACGCTTTAACCGGGCTCAGGGATGGGCTTTCAAAACCTGGTGACAGAAGGTATTGGCGCATTTGGCCCAGAGAGCAGTAGGCTCGAGATCCCCAGCACCATCCGGACGAAAACCGGGACTGGAGAAGTCGAGGTCGATGACCAAAAAAGCAGCTGTCCAGGTGGAGGTCGATGCCCTGCTGGTGCCTGAGCTGGTTCCTCAGGGTCCAGATCAAACATCAGGGTCAGGAGTGGCTGAATGGGGAAAGACTGACAGAGAGGGGGAATATCTAGAGACTACCAGTGAGGCTGAACCAAGAAGAAAGCCCATCAGGCTGAAGGTCGAGTACCTGGTGAGAGCTGTAGTACCAGGGACTTTGGCCCCAGAGGAAACCACAGCAGTTGACACTAAGCTGATCCTCTGGGTACGCCGGCAAGAAGAGTTGGCAGAGCCCCGAGAGATCGCCTGACTAACAGAGATCCAAGTCTGGAGCAAGGCTAATGACGATGAGAAGGAGGACTACTTCAGAAAGAGGCAGCTGCGGACGAGGAAGAGTGCTGGCACCACCAAGAGCGATGGTGGGCCCAGGAACAAAAGAATATCCATGAGAAAGAAAGAACCCGTAGAGCCCCAGCTGTAGCCCCGCCTGAGCGATGCCGAGGAACAGTGGTGGACTTTCACCTGGTCAATGGGTGGGAGTTTATTAAAGAGCCTGACCTGAAGGAAGAGATTTTTGTGAGCCACAGAGATGTCGAGCAGTACCTGCCCAAAGGACACCACTTATAAGCTGGCAATGAGGTGAGCTACCAGAGACATATGGGACCCAAAGGCTGGTATGCTATAAGGGTGTACCAGAAAGGCCGCCCCATGGAGTAGCATCAGAACTGTTGTATGTGCTAGTTGTAGATAGTTACCCGTTAATATACTGTATTTTCCGCTTTATAAGACGCACCAAATTATAAGATGCTCCTTCAAATTTGGTGAAGGAAAAGAGAAAATAAATCATTTTTAATGTTAAATGGCGTCCATCTTATAATGCCAGTGTCTGTCTTACAATCAGTATATATATCCCTCATCCTGGCATATATGTCCCTCATCCTGGTATACATGTCCCCATCCTGTATAAATGCCCCCATCCTGGTATGTATATTGCTCATCCTGGTGTATAAGTCCCCATCCTGTATATATGTCCCCATCCTGGTACATATGCCCCCCATCATGGCATATACGGTATGTCCCTCATCCTGGTATACATGTGCCCATCCTGTACATATGGCCCCATCCTGTATATGTACCCCCATCCTTTATATATGCCCCCATCCTGTATATATATCCCCCATTCTGTATATATGCCCCCATCCTGTATATAAGCCTCCCAATGTGTAAATGTGTCCCCTATTCTGTATATATGCACCCCATCCTGTATATATGTGGCGCCCCTGCGACCAGGTGGCCACAAAGGGAAGTGCAGCCAGATAAGGCAAGACGGTTGACAAAACACTCACACAGATGCAAATGAGTCACCCGGGGCAGTGGGATCTCGGGTATCCAGGCCCTTCCCACTGTGGTTGTGGATGTCACTGGTGGCCTGCCCGGACCCGTGGCACCGGAGACCGAACTTAAAAAGGGGAATATATGTACAGGGGAAATAAAGTTTATAATATAGTTCACGTGACGCCACACGCAGATTCTGGTGATTGAGCACCAGCGCCGCTTCAGTCTTCCGCATTATGGTGGTATAGTGGCCTTGATGGTACAGCTACCTGAAGGTGGAGCTAACCCCCTGGGGTTATGATAGGGCTGCTGGTGATGAATGGATGGAGCAGAGCAGGGTGTAGCGAGGAAACGAATACACAGAGACTTGATCACTCTACGCGGGTACTTTACTGGAACAATGCAGGTTATGATTCAGTTCACAGCAATAAACAGTTTTAGGACGGAGACACTGGATAGGTAGTCAGAACGGGCTGCAAAGCCTCCGGAAGTATCCCGTGGAATGCCTACTTGGATCTGCCCTGTGTCCTGCTCTCAATGCCTGTCTTGAGGTGCCCGCTTAGTACCAGGCCCGTTGGGGTGCTTGGTGGATCCCATTGGGACTCCTGGTGTGACAACTCCTCCGGACAGGGTGTCGGGGCGGATCGTGACCTCCAGTGTTCTCGGTGAGGGGCTGAACTCACTCGCCGTCTTCAGAACCGGTGCTCCAGTAAAACAGACCAGGGTTCCCTCCTTCCGTCTGGGCTGCCTGCTTCTCTCTCTGCAGACCCCCTCCCTGGGATTCCTCCTTTTCTCTCTCGGAGGATCCCCGTTCTCCATCTTTCCTCAGTGCCGACTCAATCTCACTGTGTGTCCTCTCTCCTCCCCTAACTCACCCCCCCCAGGGTATAGGCCCTCTCCATCTGCCTAAGCGGGTGTGTGTGGGAGTGCTAGGATGGGAGCCTCCCAAAGGACATTTGCATTCCATTGTGACAGGGGTAACCGCACACTCATTTATGGGTGCAGTACCCCAATTGTGACGCCTGACCAGGTGGGGCGCCACACACACACACCGACCCTACGCCTAGTACTCTAGGTGGGGCAAGGGGTGGCAGGTGTTAAGAGAAGTGGGTGTAGCATTGACAAAATGGGTGGAGAGACCAATACTAGAAAACCCGGGAACACACGGTGGTAGATAGATTTCCCAGGAGGAGTGGTTCCATGGAGGATGCAGAATTCTGAGAGTCACAGACCCATAGAGAGTCTAGCCGGAGGCGAAATCTGCGAAAAAAGAATGTGCATATAGGGTCTTATCTCAATTAAACACTTTCGCTTTGTGATGTGGAATTGCTCACCTTTTTCAGTTGTGAAACCCACAACTAGTAGAAAAGCGTTAAGGCAGCTGCTGCAGGGACCGCACTCCCACAGGTAACCGTGGTTGTGATGCAGATATTCTTGGACGAAGTGCCTCAATGTCCGTGCTGCTGCTCCAGGATCAAAGGAACCAAGACACAGGGATGTCTGGATCAGCTCAAGCCTTTATTATCCGACGCGTTTCAAAACTACATACCGAGCTCCTTCCTCAGGGAACAACCAGCAAATTGCAAGTGAAATTGCCTATCAATATTGCTGTGTGTGAAGGTACCCTAAGTGAACACACAGCCATAAGACAAAGAATCCTTCACCCCCTCAACATAGAGAAGGTACCTCAGCAAAAAAAGGCTTAAGGATTCTTTCTCTGATGGCTGTGAATTCACTGAGCCTTCATTCCAGCTTCAGCTTATGATTGTCTTTCCCTTACACTATATTAGTGATGGGCGAATCCTAAATTACTCGGAATCGCTTGACTCTAGCGAGTCCGAGCCCAGGACTCGCTACTCGTTGCGAGTCTAGCGAGTCCAATGTTAATGAATGGGGAAGCGAGTAATAGCGAGTAGTGTGAGATTTACAACTCGCAGATGTGTCTCGGAAGCTTCAGCCTGAAGCAATCCTAGTTTTGTCATTTATTTGCATTGCTCGTTTACTTTGTAAGTAATCGCTGACTCGCACAGATAAGAGTCCTGTCTCCTCTGTGCTGGCTGCCAGCTCCAGGGTCCTAGAGCCTGCCTGCTGCCTGATGTAGCAGTGCTGAGATTGTTCTCAGTCTGCTCAATCCCTGTGTACAGACATGAATGTCTGTGCACAGAGATGATGTAGCAGAGCTGAGATTGTTCTCAGTCTGCTCATTCCCTGTGCATAGAGATCTATATCTATACACAGGGGATGTAGCAGAGAGGACATCGCGTTTTGGACTGCGTCGGACGGAAGAGGATTTTTTTAATTAAAGATGGAGTCCCTAATGGCTTTTTTTTTTTATTTCTAATAAAAAATTTTCTTTGTGTTGTGTTATTTTTAAAACAATTTAATAGAAATTCATGGTGGTCATGTCTAATATTGGCGTGACCGCCATAAATTTCGGGCTTAGGGCCAGCTGATAATACAAAGCTGGTATTAACCCCTTTATTACTCAGCGTGCTACCGCCACCAGGGCCGCTGGAAGAGCGGGGTTCAGCCCCAGAGGATGGCGCTTCAATGAACGCGCCATCTTCTGGGGCGGCTGCGGGCTGCAATTTGCAGCGGGGGGTGCCCAGAAAGCTTGGGCATCCCTGCGCTGCGGATTCCAGCCCCCAGCTGCTTAGCTGTACCTGGCTAGACATAGAAATTGCGCGGAGCCCCACGCATTTTTTTTAAATTATTTCATGAAATTCTGAGATTCTGACTCTGACTCTGAGACTCTGACTCTGAAATTCATTAAATAATTTTTAAAAAATGCGTGGGGCTCCGCGCAATTTCTATGTCTAGCCAGGTACAGCTAAGCAGCTGAGGGCTGGAATCCGCAGCGCAGGGATGCCCAAGCTTTCTGGGCACCCCCCGCTGCAAATTGCAGCCCGCAGCCGCCCCAGAAGATGGCGCGTTCATTGAAGCGCCATCCTCTGGCGCTGAACCCCGCTCTTCCAGCGGCCCTGGTGGCGGTAGCACGCTGGGTAATAAAGGGGTTAATACCAGCTTTGTTATACAAGCTGGTATTAAGCCCGAGATTCTTAATGTCAGGCCACGTTTGACCCAGCCACTAAGAATCTCCAATAAAGGGTTAAAAAAACACAGAGAAAATTTTTTATTTGAAATAAAAAAAAAAGCCATTAGGGACTCCATCTTTAATTAAAAAAATCCTCTTCCGTCCGACGTAGTCCAAAACGCGATGTCCTCTCTGCTACATGCACAGGGAATGAGCAGACTGAGAATAATCTCAGCACTGCTACATAATGTCTGTGAGCAGGCGGGCTCTAGGACCCTGGAGCTGCACAGAGAAGACAACTGGACTCGGCTCGCAAAGAAACAGCAGTTACTTTGCGAGTCTCCCTGCTATCACTGGCACAGTAGCCAGTGATGACTCGCACGAGTCTAATGCAAACAATGGCAATCCTAGTTTTGTCAGTGTTTCTGACAAAACTAGGATTGATATTGATTTGCATTGGACTCGTGCGAGTCATCACTGGGAAACTCGCCGAGTACCGAGTCCTGCGAGTCCCTTACTACTCGCCGAGTAACGAGTCCTAGCGAGTAGATTCGCCCATCCCTACACTATATCTACCTGCACCTTTGGCCCAACTCCATGCCAGAGATAGAATTCATATTCTGCCCACAGTGGTTGAGCTCATTTCTGTGCAACAGAGTTGTCCTTTTGCAGCAGCAAAGCTACTTTCTGGAGTCGTTTTTATACCTGTTGCCTGTGTGTTTCCTCGCTCTCCTGCTCCTTGACATTGAGAGATGGGACATCTAGATGAGCCGCATCAAGGAACATAGCAAAGTACGAGACCCAGACATCCCCACCTTCATGAGGAATGTTAGTGACAGGGACTAGCCTGGGGACAGTTCAGGTGATCACTATCCCCGCTACCAACCTGGCATGACACCCAGTCATTAATACCCATCAACCTAGTTACGTTGATGGGTATTAATGCTCAATAGCACATGAACCAAAATTTGCATGAGTCCTAAGTTGTCAAAATGACAATTTAAGCTCAACTTTGCTGGATCTATGGAGTTAATAGAGCTGAACTGAACTCCTGAGCAGTGGAAATCACGTAGGGGGTACGGTGGCTTCTGCCTCAGTGAATATCCAGGTAAGAAGTAATAAAAGAGTGGAAAAGAGCAAAGTAAATAAAACATAACACTACGTCCTCCAGCGCCGCACAGTTTAATCTGCCGACAATACAACTTCCTAATAAGACATTGCAGGTTTAAAAGTCACGATGTTCCAGACAATTTAATTGCCCCCATCGTCTCAGAAAAGCGTCCTTCTAAATGGAAAAGATATTGGTGAATTACACTCTGAAAAGCTCCATGAAATTAATAAATCTGGTTAAACTCCAGCCATTCAGATGCGTACATTTCCTTCTGCTGGGCATGTGAAGGATTTCTTTGTACCAAACTATTCCAATACTTATCTTGCAGGCTTTGTGAATTTTCATGTTTGACGACACGCTGTGTTTCAAATTGCCTTGCAATTGGTTTTTATATGACCCCGGGAGTCAACAAAATGTATTGAACTGAGAGGTACCGACATCTTCGAGACAGACTGTGGACATGAAAGAAAGCACATGGAGACCGAGGTGTGGCCGGGAAAAGTAATGATATGTATTCTCATTGTACATTAGTACTAGGAGCGAGGAATTGGGATTTTATGTCCTTTCTATCAACCTGGTGGAAACTGTTTATGAGGCCAAATATTTTAGGAGTTGTTAAATGGCCGTTGGATCAAAAAGTGCGAAATCTGTTCCCCGACCCCATTTATAGGATCTCCAGTAGACATGTACCCCAAACAATGAAGATCAGCTACCCCTAAAATACTGAGTTTTGTGATTTCCTCATTTAGTACTTGATGTCTCAGCACTGCCTTTATCGAGAGCAGCACATTCTCAGCTCCATCACCCATACAAACTCATTTGATGGTGCCACTGTGGTCATATTTAGACATGTACATATTAGCATAATAACGCCAAGCAGGTCACTGCCTACCCCCAAAAACAGCATAATCTCCTTCTGTTGTACTTGTCAGGCCTTGTAAATTTGATCCGGCAACCCTGTTCTGTGTGATCAGTTTCCTTCTCTGCTGACTTTCAGTCTCTGTTCAAGTGTTGATTGTTTTACCTTTATTTCATTCTTTTCAGTCAGCAGGTGTTTTCATTTGTAATATAGTCTGTCCTATGACATTGCAAATGCGCATATTTATACCTTCCCCTTGCTGGTCGTCTTTGCTGACTATATTAAAATGTGGATCGTGTTTGGAATTCCAGCCATACTGCCAAGGATTTATGCCAGTCACATAGAGACCAGCTTGGTTTATTATCATTGCTGTCACCTCTATCTATTTTAATCCTTTCACCTTCCAATGTTTAGGTAATAGGAGGTTATTCATTCTTGCAGTAAATACTTAACTTTTTCCACTTTGAATTCATGTGTTATATTTTCTAACTTTGGGATCTTATCTACTTCAGCACACTGTCCTTATTCAGGGTTATAGTTCTCTGCATCTCTAAGGAGGTACAAGGAGCACTCAATGGCCTTGTAGGCAGCCAGGTCTGAGTTGTCTTCTCCTAGTTTTCTGGTTAGGGTTATTTAAGCCACACAAATGCCACTAGGGACTGTGCAGCTATGAACTTCAGTCTGTATAGGAACAGGTTAAGTCAGGTGCAGTAGTTTTGAAATAGGCCCTATTTTCCCATATGTGCATAACAGTACTGCTTTCCTAAAAGGGGTAGTTCACCTTTGGGTAGATTTTTTTTCTTTTTGAAATGTGTGTATTTTTTGGCTTAAAAATAATATTTGTAATTGGCTTTCATGCTCATTGTTGGAGCAATTGTGTCTTCTACATCCTTTGTGTATTAAAGTTCATAGCATATTGCAGTAGAAATGGGAAGATAAAGGGTTAGTCGAATTTCATAAAATTGGCAGTGCCATGCTAATTAAAACACAATTCTGTTGACAATAAAAAAAATGACCATTTAGGGCTGACGACCTGGTCTTGTAGATCACTGCCCATTGTGAGGTCATGACTTACACCGGCCATAAGTGCAAGTATATTGTGAAGAGGACAGAGAGGTGGTAAATGACTCCCCAAAGACCAGGGTGAGCATTGAGTGAAGTGTTATATGTTTTTACATCTTACATTTATTATGTGTTGAGGCTCTGGAGAGAATCAAATTTTATTTGCCACAAATTGAATATTTTTAGAAAATCTCGCAAATTTGATCCCAAATGATCCACTCATCAGTAGCTGCCGTAGTCACATCAGTTTTTTGTAAAAACAATGACTAGTTATGTCTAAAGTTATGTCCTGATGAGCTTCCATTGGTTACAACCCAACTAGTTTCTTGACCCCAATTGCTTGTCTGCTGCCTGCCCATTATACTATGTGGAGGGCTGTGGGGGCTTGTGACTTCCCAGTCATGACCTTCTACTTATTACACTACTTCCCTACCTACTGACTGCTGAGGACCCACTGCGCTACTGGCCAGGCTTACTTGGGAGGGGTGTAAGAAAGTGACTTCCTGGTACTCACTAGAGCCTCTGCTGGTGAGGATAGGCTGGGCTGCAGGTAGTTGCCAGCTATCACTTGCATAGACGTCCCTGGATCTGCAGCCACTGGCCAATGGGACAAGGCATATATGTTAGGTATAGGGGAACAGGCAGAGATGTAATAAAGGATGCCCAAGGCAGGACAGGCAACACAGGTTCAGGAAATGAGGCTATGGTCGGGAGAGGAGAGATCTAGATTAATGAGAGGCAAGTCAGGACGTTATCAGGAGAGCCAAAAAGAGAAGCTGTTTATCAAAGCACAAACAGAAACTGACAAATACCTACCTCAGGTAAGGCTGGCTTCACACCATGTTTTTTGGGAACCTGTTCTGTCCGTATTGAAAAGGACAGAACAGGATCCTGTTTTCCCTCCCATGTATCCCTATAAATGGCCATCCAATTCTGCCAGTTCAGTCCCAGATTCATTTCTGTCCTGTTTTTTCCTGGCCCCAAAGCCGATTAGCGGGAGATTTAAACTGCTCAGCTGATGCGGTAATGTGACACATCAACTGATCGAGTTTCCCCGCCCCTTCCCGGTCATCTGATTCGGGTACTGCAGCCATCTAAGGTGGACGCCTCACATCGTGGGACACTCGGCAGAGAGGTGAGCATTTATTTTTTATTTTTAATCATTCCTTTCACTTTAGCAGTGTATGTAGATGCACTGCTAACGTGAAAGTAACAGCCCCGACACCACTTGCCTGGCTCAGCTCCCCCCAGCTCTTTCTGTGTCCAGATCCCTCAAAATTCTGCATCCAGCCATAGAAATGGCATCCGGAGTTTACAATCTGGACCTGTCCATTCCTGTCTGTGTGGTCCTGCAAAAAAACAGGATCCCCACGGACAGGAACAAAATTGTGATGTGAAGCCAGCCTAAGGTGAGAAGGCGAGAGCCACTTGATATAACACCAGCAGACCCGAGATAGGCCAGGGAAGCAGAACTCTTCAGAATAAGGTGAATAGAATGTCTGGAAGAGTTTCTTATAGGAGGAACTCGCCAACCACAGGCAAATGCATCAGTTTGGTGAGTTGCATGAGACAGCACATAGAGAAGTCAGGGGTAACCGAGTTGAGTAGGGGGATGCTCACGGGTCACATGCGTGATACCTTGGGGCTGCAGTGGCTGGACACATTGAATCCTATTATTAAATGTGTATCTCACAACCAAACCAGATCAACACCTCTTTCTCCCTACTGTTTTCTATCATCAAATAAAACCCTATTGCCAGGGGCTTAACTACAATAGGAGCAGGGGTTGCAATTGCACCCAGGCCCTTGAGCCTAGGGGGCCCCAAAAGTCCTATTAGCCTATAAAAAAAAGGCTAATGCTATTAAAGATTTGCACTAATTGGGGGCCCCTTTGGAGCTTTCGCATTAGGGCCCATCAGGTTAAAGTAACGCAGTTGCCTATTTCACTTTGGTTGTTCCAGTTTCGTCTACCGTTTCCTGCATACTAGAGGACATTCCTTTTGGCGGAACTAGAAAATACAGAATGAATATTGCTCGTTAGTTAATTATATAATGAAAATATTGATGGCATCTTCTTAGGAGAGGATTTTAATTGCATATACTATTGCAGCCTCCCTTTCTCCGCAGCCTCCCATTCTCCCCAGCCTACCTTTCTGCTCCTGCTTTCTGTAATCCTTTGTACTAGGCATTATTTTGTCTACTAGTTGTCAGGTGTATAGTGTATCCCTGCACCCAAGCTTCCTTAATGTTTCCATTTGTTCTTTCCGGCATGTTTTACATCTGTTTGTATCATGCGGCTATATATCAGGAGTATTATTTCAGTTGACTTTCCCTATTTTCTCCTGACAGTATCCCCGGGGTTGATGAATAGTCTATCTTTAGTGAGCAGGGACGGTATTTATTTTGGGCTATATATAAGTTTATGAAGTTATCACAATCTGAAAGAGTAAGTGAAACACCAGGCATTGACTATTACCACCGAAACTCCGGGATCGGATCCTGCTATTCTTTCCTGCGTTAACTGATAAAATCAGATTGCATCTGTTCATAGGAGGGCTAGGGGGAATTCGGATGGTGAACAGTAGCATATTGTATAATGTAACAGAACAGCAAAGAAACAAAGATAACCGCGCTCTATGCCCTTACATTTAGCTTAAGGTTCTCCGGTTTAAAGGGACATTAAAATGTATTAAAAACAGTCTCGGGGATGTAAGTAACTTTAATGGGTTTCTTACTTTTTTTTAATAAAGTCTGATCACAGGTTGTTCCACTTCTTAGACCTTTAGAAAACAGCTGTAACCTGTGAGTGTTCAGCAGCAAAAGCTTCCAACACTGCCTCCGCAGGAGAAATAAAGCATTACACCAGTCCCAATGAAATCGTCTATGTAATGCACCAACATATAAGTCCTCCAGGTCACTGCTCTTCATTATAGACAAAAGATGAGGGTCCTGAATGGGAAACCCCTTTAATATTCATCCCAATAGTGTGTCAGTAGTTTTACAAGGAGCGGCAAAAAAATGGTTATAAAGTATCTAGGGTGCAGAGTTAATGCAGTCATTCCATACTGTTGTCTTATGCACAGTACTATTGGGTTTTCACTGACGCTACTTTTTGGGTGCAGAATTTTTCTGCAGTAAAAACGCTGCTAAACTGCATCAGAAAAACACGAGACGCATGCATTTCTTCACTATTGCCAGTGGCTGGGAGGAAGGAAAAATGCATCAAGAATTCTCAGGATCATTATTTTACTTGGCCACAAACTGCACAGAAAAAAAAATCTTTGGCAAAAGATTCAGAATTCTCAGACTTTTCTGGAGGAAGAAAGCAAAGGCAGTTTTGTGGGAAAAAACGCAGCACAAACACTAAAACAAACTCACTGTCGGCACATACACCTATAGGAGGAACGAAAAATGCTGCTAGGAGGAGGAGCGCACGATGTCCAAAATCATTGTGTCCAATAACATTCAGCAGAATTGTACTGACAGCCTGTATTATTCTCAGGATCAGTAATGTAATGTATGTACACAGTGACTGCACCAGCAGAATAGTGAGTGCAGCTGTGGAGTATAATACAGGAGGTAACTCAGGATCAGTAATGTAATGTATGTACACAGTGACTGCACCAGCAGAATAGTGAGTGCAGCTCTGCAGTATAATACAGGAGGTAACTCAGGATCAGTAATGTAATGTATGTACACAGTGACTGCACCAGCAGAATAGCGAGTGCAGCTCTAGAGTATAATACAGGAGGTAACTCAGGATCAGTAATGTAATGTATGTACACAGTGACTGCACCAGCAGAATAGTGAGTGCAGCTCTGGAGTATAATACAGGAGGTAACTCAGGATCAGTAATGTAATGTATGTACACAGTGACTGCACCAGCAGAATAGTGAGTGCAGCTCTGGAGTATAATACAGGAGGTAACTCAGGATCAGTAATGTAATGTATGTACACAGTGACTGTACCAGCAGAATAGTGAGTGCATCTCTCTGGAGTATAATACAGGAGGTAACTCAGGATCATTAATGTAATGTAAGTACACAGTGACTGCACCAGCAGAATAGTGAGTGCAGCTCTGGAGTATAATACAGGAGGTAACTCAGGATCAGTAATGTAATGTATGTACACAGTGACTGCACCAGCAGAATAGTGAGTGCAGCTCTGGAGTATAATACAGGAGGTAACTCAGGATCAGTAATGTAATGTAAGTACACAGTGACTGCACCAGCAGAATAGTGAGTGCTGCTCTGGTGTATAATACAGGAGGGAACTCAGGATCAGTACAGGATAAGTAATGTAATGTACATATGAGTTGCCCGCTGGGACCATGGGGTACTTGGAACCGTGCCCTCTTGACATCGTCTAGACTGATTGGGATGGTCATGTGATCCCGGGTGGTCAAATAACAGAAGAAAGTTTGTAAATTAAAGTTTTGTTGAGAGAATAAATCGTGACACCACCCATAGTGTGTGGCAAGATGAACCACCGCTGCAATTTGGGCCGCTGGGGTGATGGTAGATGCAACTAGCTGGTGAGCCCTCTACGGGTAGGGCTGATACCCAGGGCATCCGAAGGTTTAGTGTAATATAAGTGTGTAAAGTTTCCCGTACCTTCAGGCAGCATTCACAGTCTCTGCGCAGTTGTGACTTAACTTCTTTCTTGCAGATAAACAACTGAGTCCACACCATACTGGGCTTTACCGGGCTTTTACTCTTACTTCACACTTAACAGTTCACAGTCACTTTAGGGTACCGTCACACCTGGAGACATCGGCGGTAATTTCTTAAGCGACGCGCATGTTTTTGGCACCCCGCTAGCGTCGCTGTCGCATGTTTACACACGGCGATATCTCCAGCGACGCTGTAGTGATCTTTCAGGCAGCATCACTGTTGGGGTGTCTACAAACCCCTGCAGCGAGCCTGTAACATGGGAGCCTATGGCTCCCATCGCCTGTAACATCGCCAATCGCGATGTTACATGGGGCGATGCTTACACATCACCTGAGAGTGGTTACCTGGTTTCACAGCAGCACTGTGAAACCAGGCAACCACTCTCAGCCGATTTTACACAGGGCGACTTGCTGGCGATGTCGCCGCCGATAGGCCATGCCCCTGCATCACCTAAGAAATCACCGCCGATGTCTCCAGGTGTGACGGTACCCTTACAATCGTTACAACAGATCTGGACTCACACAACAGCTCTGTACAGTTCTTTACGGGCTTAGGTTGTCACTGCAGCCAGTGTGGCACCCTGGCACCTGTTGGGCACCACAGAAATCCTTAGGTACAAATGGAGTAAGTAACAGCACAGCAAAACCCACAACACAAACAACACTTAGAACACCTGGTTTCACCCCGAGCCTCTAGGGGGAGCTACACTGGTGACTTCTAACCAGTTCCCCCTATAAATAGAGTCTTGGAGGGAGAAACTTCAGAGTGTGGTAGACGCTACAAGAGCTGCCAGCCTGTGTGAAACCTCCACCCTATGAGGAACACACTAGGCCCTGCTAGCCTGTTAGCCAGTGGAGATCCCTGCAATTGGGATAATAGGAAGAAGGAGATCACCTCTCAGGAATACAGAGTTAATCCAACTCTTTCCAAATCAACCGGTTACTGGAACCGAAGCTGTGGAAGCTACAAAGCCCTCACAGAGAACCAGCTACATCCAACAGGTTGTTTAGCCACCTGTTCCACCTGATGCACCCACCCACGAGAGCCCAGGGGAGAGTACTGATCCTGCTCAGACCCTTTTACAGTGCCCTCAGTGCTGCTAACCAGGTGAAGCAAGTTCCATTGAACAAACTGCCCGGTCCGGCTGGATTCCACATCCACCCGACCTTAGCACAAGAAGTAGAGAAAGGAAGCCTAACACTGCTTGCTGTGAAACTCCATAAGTGCCAACTTCACTATCCCGGTCCGAGTGTACCTGACCACCATCCAGTAAAGGTACCGAAAAGAGACTTTGCGTGGTTGTGCATTATTCCTGGATACAGCGCAGCGTCCCGCAGCTGCCTCACAACATCTTGCGCAGCTCCCGGCTCCGGGGATTCCCGCTCATCCTGTGGGGAGCGTTCCATCTCGCTGTGTACCATCCCCCGGAGACCCGAACAGCACTGGTAAAGTTACCAGAACACCCGCAGGTGGCGTCACGAAGACAAATCACCCCACTGTTCCGCCATTCCCCTATTGATCTGGACCACCGGGCCTACACCACCGCAGGCGCGGTTCCGTGACTGGAGGAGAAACAACGCCCGCTACGTGTACCCCCCGGCTACGGTGAGTCAGAATTTGGCGTCACGAACAGGATACGAGCAGGCCCGTTATCACGGGTATTGTGTGCTATTTATTGACTGTAAATACCGAACTGTACATTTGGTCCGCCATTGCTGCGCGAAAAGGCAGGAAAAGAAGGGGCGTGACTGTGCAGAGGGCGCGAAGATTGGCCCCGCCCCCACGCTCTGACGACTTCCCCTGTACGCAGCAGGAACCGGAAACTCCCGTGGTGCCTCACTCCTCACCGCGAGGCCGACACTTCCGTTTGCAACCGAGGGAAAGGCTACGCTTAACTAAGGGGGAGCGACCATGAGTAACCCGGCTCCCGATCACGCGGTGCCCCCGCTAGACCAAGCGGTACCTCAAAACATACCTTTTGATGGACAGCAACAAGTCGGCGGTATGCTACCACAACCCGCTCCGATTATGCCGATGTCTCTACCCTACGTTCCTAGTGCGACCTGGTTACCCAAGTACAGCGGTGTACCCAGCACCTTGGAGAACTTCCAGAGGAAGATATGCCAAGCCCTGGACATGTACCCGATGACCGGTAAGCAAAGAGCTTCAGTTATTATGGGACAGTTAACCGGTGCAGCCGAACTGCAGAGCCGCAGCTGGCCTGTAGAAGTTCAGGAATCTGTGGAGCAGATATTCGCTAGATTAACCCGGGTCTTTGAGTGCCATACTGAAGCTGGATTAAGACTGTCATTCTATCGTTGTAATCAAGGGGCACAATAAACTGTCCTTGATTATTCACTGCGCTTGCAAGAAGCATATAGACTGTTAAAACAAGTCGATCCTGATAGTGCTCGAGATGAGAACAAAGCGTTAATTGGACAATTTATTGTGGGCCTTAAACTATCTGAGGATAGAAAGCAAGCAAGCTGGTGGTCCATACAAAACCCAGGCGCAGAGTTTGACACCTTGAGAGACTTAACAGTCTGGGGACAACGACTCGCTGAAGTACCTGATCCCGCTTCACCGCAGCAGCAGCAGTACGCTGACACCCCTTCCGTGCCGGCAGCAGCATCTCCAACCCCTGCGATTCAGTCCAGTGCACAGACTGTAACACCTGACCGGTTTGATCAACTGTGTGCTAATGTCGAGCAGCTGATGAAGGACGTGGCCAAGCTACAAGCTGGGAGAAGACCCAAGACAGATACAAGGCCATCAGACAAGATTCAACTCGCCGACAGTCCAGACGACGTCCCGTGGATGAGGAGAAAGACACAGCCGTCGCAAGGAAAACCTGCAGACCGCCGCAGTCCTGACAGACGCCGCAACAGTCAGCAGAACGACTTAGGAGGACGCAATCTTCAATCCCGTCCTTTAAACGAGCGACCCCTGGGCGAGAAGGGCCAACCCCAGGAGTAGACTGTCCAGGCCCTACGTCCAGCTGGGAACACAAGTATGTGGGAGACTGTCCATACTTACCAATCGTCATCGATGGCATCGCTATCTCCGCCTTGATAGACACTGGATCCCAGGTGACATCCATCCCCAGTACCCTTTACAAGCAGTTCTGGCCAGATGTTAAGCTAGAACCCCCTAACCCTGAGATGAACCTTGAAGCCACTAATGGTATTCCGGTTACCATAGAGGGACAGTGGGAAGCTACAGTAAAGGTGGGGAGGGTGCAGTTGAAAAACCAGGGTATCTTAGTGGTCCAGAATAAGCCTAACCACAAGGATCCATATGTCATATTGGGTACCAATGTCATGATCAAATGCCTCGATGAAGTGTTGTTTTTACTCCAACAGAGTGCTGAAGCCGGTAAACCCAGAGAAAAGAGGGCTATCCAAAAGCAGATCAGAGCTCTGGTGTATCAACAACAGGTAACCTTGTCAAATGGTGAGATTGGCAGAGTAAGGGTCACAGATCCCATTCCAATTGTGGTACCACCCAGAAGTGAAATGATGATCTGGTGTCGAGCAGCCATAGGCCTCAGAGGGCAGGACTACCAAGCTGTAGTAGAACCTGTAATGTCCGACAGTAGTCCTACGCTCTTGACAGCCAGAGGGTTAGTCGATGTAAGAAAGGGGAGAGTCCCCGTACGCATATTGAATTATGGTGATGACGAAGTCAGACTACCTAGATATGCAACTGTTGCTAAATTGTACCAAGTAAGAGATGATGCTGTGATTGATGTAAAATCCTCAAACCAAATAGTCACTGATGAGCCCCCTCACTCCAAAGATCAGTTAGAGAAATGGTGTCAAGAGCTCAGTGTAGGAACTGACAATACACCCTCTCACCAGAAAAATGGAGTATACCGGGTAGTTCGGGAGTATGAGCAAGTGTTCAGCAAACACCCACTTGACTTTGGGAGGATTAAAGGGGTACAGCATCATATCCCCACAAACAACCATGCACCCATCAAAGAAAGGTACAGGCCTATACCACCCACTCACTACCAGAAAGCAAAAGAGATGCTTCAGGACATGAAAAATGCAGGAGTCATTAGGGATAGCTGTAGTCCCTGGGCCACACCACTAGTCCTGGTTAAAAAGAAAGATGGTAGTATGAGGATGTGCGTGGACTATAGGCAAATCAACAAAGTCACACACAAGGATGCATACCCGTTACCACGCATAGAAGAGTCACTAGCTGCACTCAAATCTGCCAACTACTTCTCCACATTAGATCTTACTAGTGGGTACTGGCAGGTTGCCGTTGCAGAGGAGGATCGTGAGAAGACAGCCTTCACTACTCCCATGGGCTTATGCGAATTCAACAGTATGCCATTCTGTTTGTGCAATGCCCCAGGAACATTTCAGAGGCTTATGGAGTGTTGTTTGGGCCACAAGAATTTTGAGACTGTCTTGTTATACCTTGATGATGTCATTGTCTACTCTCAGACCTATGAAGATCACCTCCAACACCTGAGTGAAGTGTTTGAGTCACTGTCCAAGTACGGGATGAAACTGAAACCGTCCAAGTGCCACCTGCTGAAACCCAAGGTCCAATACCTAGGACATGTGGTCAGTGCCGAAGGCGTAGCACCGGATCCGGATAAGGTCACCGTCATCAAGGACTGGCCAGCACCAATCAACCATAAAGATGTACGTCAATTTCTAGGACTGGTCGGGTACTACCGACGATTCATCAAAGGCTATACCAAGATAGCCGCCCCCATGCAAGATCTCTTAGTAGGTCAATCCAAAAACGGCAAGATCAGGGGACCCCCGTTCCATTGGGGCCCAGAGCAGGACAAGTCCTTCCAAACGTTAAAAGATGCTTTAACTGGAGAAGAAATCCTGGCTTACCCTGACTACAATCTACCGTTTCTGTTGTACACTGACGCAAGTAATGAAGGTTTAGGAGCAGTCCTATCTCAACGTCAGCAGGGCAAGGAAAAGGTGATAGCCTACGCAAGCAGAAAGCTCCGTCCCACCGAAAGGAACCCGGAGAATTACAGCTCCTTCAAGCTGGAGTTCCTGGCCCTGGTCTGGGCGATCACAGAGCGTTTCAAGCATTACCTGGCATCCGCCCCGTTCACAGCTTTCACAGACAACAATCCTCTAACACACTTAGAGACTGCAAAGCTGGGAGCCCTAGAACAGCGTTGGGTAGCAAGACTCGCTAACTACGACTTCACTGTAAAGTACCGGGCAGGTCACAAGAACGGCAATGCTGATGCCCTGTCCCGAATGCCTCATCTTCCTGAAGAGGGAGAAGACATAGATGACCTGGAAGAGATTGAACTACCTGCTTTCCACCGTTCGGGTACAGCAACATGTCATCAGAGAAACCAAACACGTGTAGAGAGGACCGTGAACCCGTTACCTCACCATGACTGGAAGGAGGCTCAAGCCAACGACCCAGATGTCAGCCTGGTAAGGGATCTCATCACTCAAGAACACGCCAATATGGACTCTGATGCCTCACCAAATGCTAAACGCCTGTGGAAGGAGAAAGGAAGGTTGTTCGTCTACCAAGGTAAACTATGCAGAAGATACCTCAACCCACGAACCCATGAACTCATCTGGCAGATTGTAGTTCCCAAGACTGAAGTCCAAATGATCCTTGAAGCATACCATGATGATGCCGGACACTTTGGATGGAAGAAGCTGGAGAGACTCCTAAAGGATCGGTTCTACTGGGTCGGTATGAGAGGTTCCATTGACAAATGGTGTAAAAACTGTGGACCATGTCACCTTCGAAGAAAAGACCACCTAACTCAGAAAGCTCCATTGCAACCAATTGTTACCACCAAACCTTTTGAAATAGTTGCTCTCGACCATGTGAAGCTTACCCCAAGTCGAACCGGGTACACCTACGCTCTCACCATCGTTGATCACTACTCAAGGTTCCTGGTAGTCGTTCCAGTTAAGGATCTAACTGCTGAGGTAGCAGCAAAAGCGTTCCAGAGTTACTTCTGTCGCCCTCATGGGTATCCAGACCAGGTCTTAACTGATCAAGGACCAGCCTTCGAATCAGCTCTGTTCCAAGAATTCTTAGGGCTGTATGGGTGTAAGAAAATCCGCACAACACCTTATCATCCTCAAACGAACGGTTTATGTGAGAAGATGAACCACATAGTCATTGACATGCTCAAAACCTTACCAGTTGAAGAGAGAAATCAATGGCCAGAGAAACTTCCAGATCTCGTGGACATCTACAACCACATACCTGTCAGTTCGACAAATTATACACCTGCCTACTTGATGAGAGCAAGACCAGGTAAACTGCCTATTGATTTGCAGATGGGAACCGTTGAACCCACAGAAGATTCTTCGGATGAAGACTGGGTCAGCCAACGCCAAGAGAAGTACAGAAAAGTACAAGAGAGTGTTGAAAGGAACCTTGAAATCAGTAGGACCAAACAAGAAAAAGACTTCAACAAGCACGCCTCAGCTGAACCACTAGCCATAGGTGATGTAGTGCTGAAAAGAAAAAGAAAAACCAACAAATTGGATAACAGTTGGGAATCTGTACCCTACACCGTTATGCCGTCACACTATGATAACTCAAAAACTTGTGTTATTAGTAAAGACAATGGGAATACTATTGCGACTGTTTCAAGGGATCATTTGAAGAAATGTCCGCCACAGTTAATCCCACAAGCAACCAGTTACCCTACTGTAACTACAGATGAAGAAACAAAAGAAAATCTCGTCCTTACAGAAATTGGATACTTACCAGCTGATTGGCCACAAATAGGTGAAGCATTCCTCATACCAGTTATGCATTTTTACCAACCTGTAGAAGATCAGCCAAAACCAAATCCAATTCCACAAGTCCAACAAGAAGAAGTTCAAGTGCAAGAATTGCAGCCTGTTATCATGGAACCTGAGATTCCTGTAATCGGTCAGCCTGCTAGTCCCACAGTAAGAGAAGCCATTCCTAATCAACTACCTACAGAGGTCAGTCCAGTTGATAGACTCCGCACTTACTATGGTCTTACACAAAGCAGACATAGAGAAGTACCAACCACTTCGTACACTACACAAACAGCTTTGGAAACACCCACACTACGCAGATCCACACGTAGTACATTAGGTCAACCCCCACACAAGCTTGGAGAATGGGTTTAAAATGTAGTGGAAAATGTAACCTGTAAGTGTTGTAAATATTAACCAGTTTTCAAAAACCTGTAAAAAGTAGTGTACAGAAGGGTGGAGGAACTGGGCTATGTCCCAAGTATACTAAGTTGGGGACAGAAAGTGCCTGGTAAGGTATAGAAGGTTAGTACCGGCCTCCCAAGCAGAGACACCCGTAGGGAATGTATAAAGTTTACTGTGTATCCCTGGACTTTACCTTTTCCTTTTCACAAACTTTGAACAATAGTCACAGGACTTGTGTGACCACTAACTTTACCTTTTTCCAGCCTGCGGCAGATGGACTAGTGCCGTACGGACTGCTTTTCACCTTTTCCATATTTTTCACTCCTTTTCAGTGATTTTTGTGTTTTCTTTAAGACTTTGTAAATTGAATGTTATAAACTGCTTAGTGTTAAGTTGTAAAAAGAACTTTTTGCTCAGCCGGGAGAACTGAGGTTAACTAAGGGGAATGTGGCACCCTGGCACCTGTTGGGCACCACAGAAATCCTTAGGTACAAATGGAGTAAGTAACAGCACAGCAAAACCCACAACACAAACAACACTTAGAACACCTGGTTTCACCCCGAGCCTCTAGGGGAGCTACACTGGTGACTTCTAACCAGTTCCCCCTATAAATAGAGTCTTGGAGGGAGAAACTTCAGAGTGTGGTAGACGCTACAAGAGCTGCCAGCCTGTGTGAAACCTCCACCCTATGAGGAACACACTAGGCCCTGCTAGCCTGTTAGCCAGTGGAGATCCCTGCAATTGGGATAATAGGAAGAAGGAGATCACCTCTCAGGAATACAGAGTTAATCCAACTCTTTCCAAATCATCCGGTTACTGGAACCGAAGCTGTGGAAGCTACAAAGCCCTCACAGAGAACCAGCTACATCCAACAGGAGGTTTAGCCACCTGTTCCACCTGATGCACCCACCCACGAGAGCCCAGGGGAGAGTACTGATCCTGCTCAGACCCTTTTACAGTGCCCTCAGTGCTGCTAACCAGGTGAAGCAAGTTCCATTGAACAAACTGCCCGGTCCGGCTGGATTCCACATCCACCCGACCTTAGCACAAGAAGTAGAGAAAGGAAGCCTAACACTGCTTGCTGTGAAACTCCATAAGTGCCAACTTCACTATCCCGGTCCGAGTGTACCTGACTACCATCCAGTAAAGGTACCGAAAAGAGACTTTGCGTGGTTGTGCATTATTCCTGGATACAGCGCAGCGTCCCGCAGCTGCCTCACAACATCTTGCGCAGCTCCCGGCTCCGGGGATTCCCGCTCATCCTGTGGGGAGCGTTCCATCTCGCTGTGTACCATCCCCCGGAGACCCGAACAGCGCTGGTAAAGTTACCAGAACACCCGCAGGTGGCGTCACGAAGACAAATCACCCCACTGTTCCGCCATTCCCCTATTGATCTGGACCACCGGGCCTACACCACCGCAGGCGCGGTTCCGTGACTGGAGAGAAAACAACGCCCGCTACGTGTACCCCCCGGCTACGGTGAGTCATAATTTGGCGTCACGAACAGGATACGAGCAGGCCCGTTACCCAACGGGTATATTGTGCTTAAACTGGACTTTATTGTCTACAATTGGACTTTGTTCGTCCCTAAAAGAACTTTCCCGCCTTTACACCATTGGGTCAAGATGGCGCCCAAGATGGCGTTCCCGCCACAAGAAGCCGCCACGTGAAGCCCAGGAGTGAGTCAACCCCCCCCCTCACCGTGGGAGGGCCAAAGACAAAAGGCGCCAAACTATTTGTCCGCCCTGATTGCTCGAATCAACCATGGGGGCGGACCCCAAAGACTTTTCCCACGATTGGACTATGAAAGCCCAGAGGAAATGGGAGTGTCATAGATAGACACACCCAGGGGCGGAACTACCGTGGTGCAACTGGTGCAGTTGCACCAGGGCCCAGGCCACCTAGGGGGCCCCTGAGGCTCCAGTGGTAGGTCCGTTTCCCCCCGACATACAGAAGCTCTTCATGTGTGTCCCGGGGGGGTGGTGCTGTCGGGGACCGGGTGCTGTCGGGTGTTAGCAGCGCTGCGCACCCGGTCGGGTGTCAGCAGCGCTGCGCACCCGCGGCACTGCTGTGCCAGCAGCGTCACGCTGCACACCCGCGCTGCACACCCGCGGCTGAGGCTCTTACATTGAGTCGGTCCCGGGGGGGGAAGTGCTGGCTGCGGGCGGCGCTGCTAGTACTGTACAGTAGTACGAAGGGGGGGAGGGAGGGGGGATTGCTGGTGGAGCAGCAGCATTGAGGCAGAGGGAGCTGGGAGGGTCGGTGCTGCTGCACTTCCTCTTCCGGCTCTTCCGTGGAGGCAGGCAACACACCCGCTCCAGCAAGCTGATTGAAGATACTGAGGGGGGCTCCAGCCAGGTAAGAGCCCCGAAGCAGGGCTTTGGTCTGGTGCCTGGTGGGGAGGGAAACTGTGATGTTTACGTTACTTTGTCGCCACTATGAGGGGCGGGGGGCCCCCGAAAAATTTCTTGCACCAGGGCCCACTACAGTCTGGGTCCGCCCCTGGACACACCGACAGAGAGAGAAGACCTTCTTCACCAGCTCTACCAGAACGTCTTACCGGTTGAACGGGTGTGGTTTCCCTCCAAGAAGAGAATGGCCAGCACGAGACTCCAAGACCTGATGCGGGAGGTCGAGGCGGAGGCCAGAGCAGCCATAGGCCAACCGGGTCCGGATCCTGCCCTTACTATAGACGGCAGCCCCGACTTCTGGCTAGAGGCTCTACAAGACCTCCGGGTGCGACTACTTGAGACTGTGGAATGGACGATTCGCAGCTGGAGCGCGACCCTAGGCAGAAGACTCCATCATGCGATGCAGCAGAGACGACCGGGTACAGCTTCTCCAAGTCCAGACGACGTCGCCAGCTTCTCAACAGCCTCACCGTCGCCCACTACCTGTCCTGCTTCGTCACCGGAGCCCATAGACTGTGTTATTCCCGAGAGGACCACGGCTCGACCCGTTCCAGCGGACGATACCGCAGCCGACCTCGTTCCAGAGCCGGAGCTTCCAATACGGTCCCACGAAGAAGCTGACGTCTACCTGGTTCCACCTGCGGAACCCGCGACTAGTTTCCACACTACTGAGACTGTCGCCTGTTTCTCCCTTGAACCGGAGGCCTCCTCTGCAAATACAGAGGCCTACCTGGTGACCGGGATTGAAACACCACTTCCCGCTGCTACAGAAGAAGAGGCAGGCAGCCTGGAAGTCCTGCACAACGACCCCGAGGAGAACTTTGCAGCACAGCCACCCACCGATCCAGAGGATTCCATCCCATCATCTTCGCCAGCCGAGCAGCCCGACGTAGTCATCGAGGAGGTCGAGGAGGATGACGAGGAGACCTACAGTCCAGCTGAGGATCTCTACACCGGGTTCGCCTGGGGAGACACAAGGAACCCTTCTGCCGGGCGATCAGCTCGGGTGCACTGGTCGGGTGCCACCGCAACCGTATCTTCTCCGGTTCCGTTGAACCAGGCTCCACTCCAGACTGCCCACCAAGCTCGAGCGGTTCAACAACCAGCACGCCGTAGTGACTTTATCCACACGCCGCATCACTCCGACGAAGAGGTACGTCGTATCCGGAGAGACGAGTGGCACACTCGACTGCAAGCCAACATGCAGGCTCGTGCCGAGGCCCGCCGCCAATCTCCATTGCCTGAACAATTCCGTAAAACCGGGTGGGTAAGCACATTTAACTTGTCCACCGGGTGGGGATTCGTAAGGGAGGAGGGTGTGAGTACCGAAGTATTTGTGGGGCGCCGTGATGTGGAATCGCACTTACCGCGAGGCCATCCAAGCCGAGACTTGTATAGAGGGGACATTGTAACCTATGAGCGCCATATATGCCGTGATGGGTGGTTCGCTATACGAGTCCGGAACACTGCCATACATCAGTGACTTAAGTTGTTGTTTGAACTTTGCTAGTAAAAGAGACTTCTTCTTGTTTGCACCGTAACACCGCGACTTGGCGGCTACAGCCTGAACTTTTATACTAAGGACAGCCGACCGCCCGCCGGGTCCGCGCAATGTGTTAACCTGTTTATCTACCTCACTTTTATGCATATATGACCTGTCATTAATAAAAGTGTATTACATGTTATAAAATATAAAAACCTCTGTAATGTGAGTAGTGAGACGCTTGGGGACAAGCGTATTCAACCAAGGGGGAGTGTGGCGCCCCGCAACGAGTGCGTCACAGGAGGGTATTGCAGCCACAAATGCAGCCGCAATATTCTCTGACTCAGCAATGACCTGGTTAATTTAGAAATCCAACCCAGCATACATCACCTAGAATAGAGGGCCAATCCTAGGTCCTGGTGGGCGGAGTGCTAGGGTAGTGCAGAAGAACAGACACATGGTCTAGAGAGAAGAAGTCTAGAACCTGAAGAGAGCAGACTAGAACTTGGAGAGGAGCGGGGCTCCGCACCCCGTGCGGGCCCCTGGGCCGTCACCGGTCGGGTGTCAGCACCTGAGGCCTTAACCACCGGGATTGGGCATTTCTACACGGGTTCCCAAAAGACTCCCGTGCCCGCAACTCACAGCCGGTTCACTGGTACCGAAGCTGGCAGCAGTTCACCTCTGCCACGCGAACCAGCAGAGTGGAGGATCAGCTTTACAGGAGCACCCCACCACCAGCCAGTTTCCAGTCGTCTAACCAGCGGTGTACCCACTGAGGGATCCAAGGCTCCCCAAAACATCCAGAACGTACATCATGGATAGGGCATTGAAGCAGCCTCCCCGTACCCGACCTGGTATTCCTGGGCGACGCTGGCAATCAAGTTAGGTAGAATGGAGGAACACTACGGATTTCTAAGGGACACCATCACTGCTGAGTCCACCCGGTCTACTACTCAACCACTGTATACTATGTATTGCCTGCTGGTTACAGTAAAGACCGTTATAGAGACTGTCTGTGTCCGTGATTCCTTATGAACTGTCCGTCATTAACTAGAAGGTAACCGGAGCTGCCGCACAACATCTTGAGCAGCTCCAGCCCCCGGGGATCACCGCTCAGCCTGTGGGGAGCGTAACATCTTGCTGCTGTCCATCCCCTGGGGGTTCCGCAGCGTCGGTAGCCCTTACCGAACTACTCATAGGTGGCGTCACGAAGAAAACAAATTAAAACCCCTTTAATCTGTTCCCGCAAGACGTCTTCACTTTTGATCTGCACTACACCGGGCCCCACTACCGGCAGGCGCGGTCCACCCGTGACAAGGAAGGAGAAGAATCGCCTGTCTAAACCGGAGTCAGCCGGCCGCGGTGAGTCACCAGGATGGCTCATCTGCGTCACTCCCCCTCAATGTACCTCTTGGGCCCTTTTGTTCTCCTCTCCGAGTGTGGTTACGGCCGGCCATCAAGGGCTCTTTAGTGATTTGTCCCACTCTTTGGGTCACTAGCCCTATTACGATGGCTTTCTCCTTCACTGCACCAGTTGTTAGGTTCCGGTACATAGAGTTCCCATACCCCGCTTAAAGCTACCCGGGCACATCTACAGAGCCGGCACTCTGGTTCTTTGACCCAGTCACCAGTGTCCCGGATCAGTCGGGCACACCTGGCTCCTTCTGTCCTTCATTGGTTTCAGCCTGGGTTCTGGCCAGCCATCAGTGGTGCAGGCCGCCGGGCCCTCAATTCTCAGCATGGTCTCAGTCACTGATTAGCTGATGGTGTTTCTGCTTCGATGTCTTGTTCTCTCTCTCACGCACTCTAGACCGAGTGTCTGACTTCTGAACCAACAACCTCTAACTTAGTGCTCCTGGGTTCTACTGCAGTTCCTCCACACCTTCCTGGGTGCTGTACTATGTTCCACCCTCCACTCAGCTCCTCCCACCATCCCTTGCCTGACATGAGGTGACTTAGGCTCAGGATCGGAGTGTTTGTGTGGGGTGTTGGTGCGAGGTGACCGTGACTCACCGCGGCCGGCTGACTCCGGTTGATACAGGCGATTCTTCTCCTTCCTTGTCACGGGTGGACCGCGCCTGCCGGTAGTGGGGCCCGGTGTAGTGCAGATCAAAAGTGAAGACGTCTTTCGGGAACAGATTAAAAGGGGTTTAATTTGTTTTATTCGTGACGCCACCTATGAGTAGTTCAGTAAGGGCTACCGACGCTGCGGAACCCCCGGGGGATGGACAGCAGCAAGATGTTACGCTCCCCACAGGCTGAGCGGTGATCCCCAGGGGCTGGAGCTGCTCAAGATGTTGTGCGGCAGCTGCGGTTACCTTGTAGTGCGGACGGACAGTTCATAAGGAAGCACAGACACAGAAAGTCTCTGCAACGGGTCTTTACTGTAACCAGCAAGCAGTACATGGCATACAGTGGTTGAGTAGTAGACCAGGTGGACTCAGCAGTGATGGTGTTCCTCAGAGATCCGCAGTGTTCCTCCATTCTACCTAACTTGATGCTTTTTACCAGCGTCGCCCAGGAATACCAGGTCGGGTACGGGGAGGCTGCTTCAATGCCCTATCCATGCTGTACGTTCTGGATGTTTTGGGGAGCCTTGGATCCCTCAGTGGGTACACCGCTGGTTAGACGACTGGAAACTGGCTGGTGGTGGGGTGCTCCTGTGAAGCTATTCCTCCACTCTTCTGGTTCGCGTGGCAGAGGTGAACTGCTGCCAGCTTCGGTACCAGTGAACCGGCTGTGAGTTGTGGGCACGGGAGTCTTTTGGGAACCCGTGTGGAAATGCCCAATCCCGGTGGTTAAGGCCTCAGGTGCTGACACCCGACCGGTGACGGCCCAGGGGCCCGCACGGGGTGCGGAGCCCCCGCTCCTCTCCAAGCTCTAGTCTGCTCTTTACAGGTTCTAGATCCTCTTCGTTCTCCGTTCTGTCTAGATTATTGTGTGTTCTACTACACTACCCTAACACTCCACCCCCCAGGACCTATGATTGGTCCTCTGTTCTAGGTGTTGCATGTTGGGTTGGATCTCTATGTTAACCGAATCATTGCTGAGTCAGAGGATATTGCGGCTGCATTTGTGGCTGCAATACCCTCCTGTGACGCACTCGTTGCGGGGCGCCACACTCCCCCTTGGTTGAATACGCTTGTCCCCAAGCGTCACACTACTCACATTACAGAGGTTTTTGTATTTTATAACAGGTAATACACTTTTATTAATGACAAGTCATTGTATGCATAAAAGTGAAAAGGTAATGAACAGGTTAACACATTGCGCGGACCCGGCGGGCGGTCGGCTGTCCTTAGAATAAAAGTTCAGGCTGTAGCCGCCAAGTCGCGGTGTTACGGTGCAAACAAGAAGAAGTCTCTTTTAATAGCAAAGTTCAAACAACAACTTAAGTCACTGATGGATGGCAGTGTTCCGGACTCGTATAGCGAACCACCCATCACGGCATATATGGCGCTCATAGGTTACTATGTCCCCTCTATACAAGTCTCGGCTTGGATGACCTCGCGGTAGGTGCGATTCCACATCACGGCGCCCCACAAACACTTCAGTACTCACACCCTCCTCCCTTACGAATCCCCACCCGGTGGACAAGTTAAATGTGCTTACCCACCCGGTTTTACGTAATTGTTCAGGCAATGGAGATTGGCGGCGGGCCTCGGCACGAGCCTGCATGTTGGCTTGCAGTCGAGTGTGCCACTCCTCTCTCCGGATACGACGTACCTCTTCGTCGGAGTGATGCGGTGTGTGGATAAAGTCACTACGGCGTGCTGGTTGTTGAACCGCTCGAGCTTGGTGGGCAGTCTGGAGTGGAGCCCGGTTCAACGGAACCGGAGAAGATGCTGTTGCGGCGGCACCCGACCAGTGCACCCGAGCTGATCGCCCGTCAGAAGGGTTACTTGTGTCTCCCCAGGCGAACCCGGTGTAGAGATCCTCAGCTGGACTGTAGGTCTCCTCGTCATCCTCCTCGACCTCCTCGATGACTACGTCGGGCTGCTCGGCTGGCGAAGACGATGGGATGGAATCCTCTGGATCGGTGGGTGGCTGTGCTGCAAAGTTCTCCTCGGGGTCGTTGTGCAGGACTTCCAGGCTGCCTGCCTCTTCTTCTGTAGCAGCGGGAAGTGGTGTTTCGATCCCGATCACCAGGTAGGCCTCTGTAGTTGCAGAGGAGGCCTCCGGATCAGGGGAGAAACAGGCGACAGTCTCGGTAGTTTGGAAACTAGTCGCGGGTTCCGCAGGTGGAACCAGGTAGACGTCAGCTTCTTCGTGGGAGCGTATTGGAAGCTCCGGCTCTGGAACGGGGTCGGCTGCGGTTTCGTCCGCTGGAACGGGTCGAGTTGTGGTCCTCACTGGAATGACACAGTCTATGGGCTCCAGTGACGAAGCAGGACAGGTGGTGGGCGACGGTGAGGCGGTTGAGAAACTGGCGATGTCGTCTGGGCCTGGAGAAGCTGTACCCAGTCGGCTCTGCTGCATCGCATGATGGAGTCTTCTGCCTAGGGTCGCGCTCCAGCTGCGAACCGTCCATTCCACTGTCTCTAGTAACCGCACCCGGAGGTCTTGTAGAGCCTCTAGCCAGAAGTCAGGGCTGCCGTCTATGGTAAGGGCAGGATCCGGACCCGGTTGGCCTATGGCTGCTCTGGCCTCCGCCTCGACCTCCCGCATTAGGTCTTGGAGTCTCGTGCTGGCCATTCTCTTCTTGGAGGGAAACCACACCCGTTCAACCGGTAAGACGTTCTGGTAGAGCTGGTGAAGAAGTCTTCTCTGTGTCTCTCTGTCTGTGACACTCCCATTTCCTCTGGGCTTTTGTAGTCCAATGGTGGGAAAAGTCTTTGGGGTCCGCCCCCATGGTTGATTCGAGCAATCAGGGCGGATAAAGAGTTTGGCGCCTTTTGTCTTTAGCCCTCCCACGATGAGGGGGGGTTGACTCACTCCTGGGCTTGCACGTGGCGGCTTCTTGTGGCGGGAACGCCATCTTGGGCGCCATCTTGACCCAATGGTGTAAAGGCGGGAAAGTTCTTTTAGGGACGAACAAAGTCCAATTGTAGACAATAAAGTCCAGTTTAAGCACAATATACCCGTTGGGTAACGGGCCTGCTCGTATCCTGTTCGTGACGCCATTTTCTGACTCACCGCGGCCGGCTGACTCTGGTTGATACAGGCTATTCTTCTCCTTCCTTGTCACGGGTGGACCGCGCCTGCCGGTAGTGGGGCCCGGTGTAGTGCAGATCAAAAGTGAAGACGTCTTTCGGGAACAGATTAAAAGGGGTTTAATTTGTTTTATTCGTGACGCCACCTATGAGTAGTTCGGTAAGGGCTACCGACGCTGCGGAACCCCCGGGGGATGGACAGCAGCAAGATGTTACGCTCCCCACAGGCTGAGCGGTGATCCCCAGGGGCTGGAGCTGCTCAAGATGTTGTGCGGCAGCTGCGGTTACCTTGTAGTGCGGACGGACAGTTCATAAGGAAGCACAGACACAGAAAGTCTCTGCAACGGGTCTTTACTGTAACCAGCAAGCAGTACATGGCATACAGTGGTTGAGTAGTAGACCAGGTGGACTCAGCAGTGATGGTGTTCCTCAGAGATCCGCAGTGTTCCTCCATTCTACCTAACTTGATGCTTTTTACCAGCGTCGCCCAGGAATACCAGGTCGGGTACGGGGAGGCTGCTTCAATGCCCTATCCATGCTGTACGTTCTGGATGCTTTGGGGAGCCTTGGGTCCCTCAGTGGGTACACCGCTGGTTAGACGACTGGAAACTGGCGGGTGGTGGGGTGCTCCTGTGAAGCTATTCCTCCACTCTTCTGGTTCGCGTGGCAGAGGTGAACTGCTGCCAGCTTCGGTACCAGTGAACCGGCTGTGAGTTGTGGGCACGGGAGTCTTTTGGGAACCCGTGTGGAAATGCCCAATCCCGGTGGTTAAGGCCTCAGGTGCTGACACCCGACCAGTGACGGCCCAGGGGCCCGCACGGGGTGCGGAGCCCCCGCTCCTCTCCAAGCTCTAGTCTGCTCTTTACAGGTTCTAGATCCTCTTCGTTCTCCGTTCTGTCTAGATTATTGTGTGTTCTACTACACTACCCTAACACTCCACCCCCCAGGACCTATGATTGGCCCTCTGTTCTAGGTGTTGCATGTTGGGTTGGATCTCTATGTTAACCGGATCATTGCTGAGTCAGAGGATATTGCGGCTGCATTTGTGGCTGCAATACCCTCCTGTGACGCACTCGTTGCGGGGCGCCACAACCGATTTACCAATCCCTGCTGCAGTTCTCCTCTATGGCCACCCGGTCACAGGGGAGCCACACTCTCACAGAGCAAAGATTAGCACGTCCGCATGCTAGGCACTGGTACGGTGTTACACATTAGCCCACATTTTCTGTAGGCATTTAAACCATAACATTATAACAGGTTACAAGATCTCTTTTTCTTTCCGTAACGGGAGGTGCATTACTTAAATGTTACGTAACAAAAACCTTTCCTTTTTATGACTATGGGGTATGGGATAAAAAAGTAGAAAAAGTGCAAAACACAGTTCAAATTGTCCATTGTCTCTTGTCTTCGGGAACCCACCACAAGAAAAACCTGTTGCAAGCCCTGACGATTCTCCGGCTGCGCCAGTGGGTTTTTAAGTGATGTCACAAGTACTTAAAGTTCACAGTGCAAAATGTCCATTCAACAGTTCAATTCACATTATAAATACACTATAAAAGTAGTTATAAAACCAATAGGATGCACACGGAAATGGACAAACTACAGTACATACACCATTAGTCCGGATTATGTACTGTCCATCTATTATATAATCGCGAATCGGAAAAGCGCCCCTTCACGCGCACTTTCCGATGTCGTCATGTGGATACGAATTTAACATTGGGCGCGAAGCGCCCAATGCTGCGCGAGCAATGGCCGTCAGGCCATTGCGAGTCGCTGGCCCAGGGCGAGCAATGGCCGCGAAGCGGCCATTGCGAGTCGCTGGCCCAAAATCCATCCACAGGCCCGGACACCACCTTAACGAGTTAACGCTCAGGTAGCGCGAGCAATGGCCGCCAGGCCATTGCGAGTCGCTGCCTGAGCCGCAAGTCACTCCCCGGGGACCATGCAGCGAGTCGCTGCCTCTGCCGCAACTCGCTCCCCGGGGACCATGGAGCACGTTGCGCCGGAGGCAGCAACTCGCTCCCCGGGGACCATGGAACACAGCCCCACCATGTCCGCACAACCACCCCCATGTCCGCACAACCACCCCCATGTCCGCACACCCACCCCCATGTCCCTACACCCACCGCCACGTCCGCACACCGCACAATCAACACTAACTTAACGCCCCCCCCGCCATTTTGTCCGCACACCGCACAATCACCACTAACTTAACGCCCCCCCCGCCATTTTGTCCGCACACCGCACAATCACCACTAACTTAACGCCCCCCCCGCCATTTTGTGGTTTCAAATTTCACAGCCCACTTTATAAAGCGAGAAATTTGAAATCACAAATCCTTTCGCCTACCCGATACCTGGAACACGGACTCCCGAATTCCAAGCCCGCAAGAACACTCGACCGCTACTACCCTACAGCTAAGATATCCTTTCAAACCTAAAAACCTTTTCTATCCCTCCACAGACCACACACTACCACCACCACCGTCGCCAGTCCCCAGCCTACACACCACCGCTCCCGCCGCTACTCCACAGCCCACACAGCACCATCACCGCCCCGACTTTCTACCCCCTAAGCCACGTAGCATCCTAGGCCCCCGCCGATAACCCCTAAGTCCGCTGCACCCCTACACGCTAACCCCCGACCACCTAACACCCGACCCGCAGCATCCTAAGCCCCCGCCGATACCCCATAAACCCCGCCGTCTACCCCTAAGCCACCGCCGTCCCTAAGCCCCGTAACAGCCACTAAGCCCCTACCCCCTAAGCCCCGTAGCATCCTAGGCCCTCGCCGATACCCCTAAGTCCGTCGCACTCCTACACGCTAAGCCCCGACCACCTAACACCCGACCCGCAGCATCCTAAGCCCCCACCGATACCCCCTAAGCCTCGCCGTCTACCCCCTAAGCCACCGCCGCCCCGAAGCCCCTACCCGATAACCTCCGCAGCAGCCCCTAAGCCCCTACCCCTAAACCCCGCCGCCTATCCCCTAAGGCACCGCTCACCCTTAGCTCCCGCCGATGTTCCCTGCCCCTCTCACTAAAGCCCTACACCCTAAGCCACCGCTGTCCCCTAACCTAACGTCCCCGTCGATCACTTACATGCCTTCAAGTCATCTGATCGTCCGTCCGATCCACAAGTCCTCCGTCCGGCCACGCGTCCTCTTCCTCCGGCCCCGGGATCTTCTTCTTTCTTTCCGTCATCTCCGCTTCTTCGTCCGGCCCAGACATCTTCTGTCTTCTTTCCGCCATCTCCGCTTCTTCGTCCGGCTCCGGGGATCTTCTGTCTTCTTTTCGCTAACTTCCACCTTCGACGTCCTCTTCCTTATCATTAAGATACAATGGACGACAAATCCGCCATTATATCTCAATGAGATCTCAAGGACTCTTCTGATTGGTTGGTGTATACTGCCCTCAGCCAATCAGAAGAGCCCCTCAACAGTTCTCCTTCAGGTCCGCTCTATTTCCCATTCACTTACATTACCGGTGTGTCGGCGATTTTATGGCCGCCCCCCTGGTTCTATTTGTCGGCCATAAAATCGCGGACACACCGCTAATGCATGTCTATGGGATTTTTAAAAATGGCGCCGCGATTCTGATTGGTTGCTGTCTGCTAACGCCGACCAATGACAAATCGCGGCGCCATTTTTAAACATCCCATAGACATGCATTAGCGGTGTGTCCGCGATTTTACGGCCGAGAAATAGAACCAGGTGGCCGGCCATAAAATCGCGGACACACCGCTAATGCATGTCTATGGGATTTTTAAAAATGGCGCCGCGATTCTGATTGGTTGCTGTCTGCTAACGCCGACCAATGACAAATCGCGGCGCCATTTTTAAACATCCCATAGACATGCATTAGCGGTGTGTCCGCGATTTTACGCCCGAGAAATAGAACCAGGTGGCCGGCCATAAAATCGCGGACACACCGCTTATGCATGTCTATGGGATTTTTAAAAATGGCGCCGCGATTCTGATTGGTTGCTGTCTGCTAACGCCGACCAATGACAAATCGCGGCGCCATTTTTAAACATCCCATAGACATGCATTAGCGGTGTGTCCGCGATTTTACGGACGACAAATAGAACCAGGTGGCCGGCCATAAAATCGCCGACACACCGGTAATGTATGTCAATGCGAAAACAAAAAGGCGGACCACAAGGAGAACTGTGTGTCACTTTAAATAAATAATAAATTAAATAATAAATAAAATAATTTAAAAATCATTAAAAAATAATAAAAAATAATAATAAAAAAATAATAAAAATTAAATAAAAATAATAATAAAAAAATTAAAAATATGTGTGTCACTTAAAATAAATAATAAATTAAATAATAAATAAAATAATTTAAAAATAATTAAAAAATTATAAAAAAAATTATAAAAAAAAAAAAAAAAAAAAAAAAATAAAATTAAAAAAATTACTAAAAATAATAATTAAAAAAAAAATGCTAATAATAATTATATTACTGCTAATAATAATGATATTAATGCTAATAATTATGCTATTAATGCTAATAATAATACTAATAATGCTAATAATAATAATAATAATTATGCTATTAATGCTAATAATAATGCTATTAATGCTAATAATAATGCTAATAATCCTAATAATAATGCTAATAATGCTAATAATTATGCTATTAATACTCATAATAATGCTAATAATGCTAATAATTATGCTATTAATAGTAATAATTCTGCTATTAATGCTAATAATAATGCTAATAATTATGCTAATAATGCTAATAATTATGCTATTAATGCCAATAATTATGCATATAATGCTTATAATTATGGTATTAATGCAAATAATTATACTATTAATGGTAATAATTATGCTAATAATGCTCATAATGCTAATAATTATGCTATTAATGCTAATAATAATACTAATAATGCTAATAATTATGCTATTAATGCTAATAATAAAGTTATTAATGCTAATAATAATGCTAATAATGCTAATAATTATGCTATTAATGCTAATAATAATGCTATTAATGCTAATAATTATGCTATTCATCCTAATAATAATGCTAATAATACTAATAATAATGCTAATATTCCTAATAATTATGCTATTAATGCTAATAATAATGCTAATAATGCTAATAATTATGCTAATAATTATACTATTAATGCTAATAATAATGCTAATAATGCTAATAATAATGATAATCATGCTAATAATTATGCTATTACTGCTAATAATAATGGTATTAATGCTAATAATAATGCTAATAATGCTAATAATTATGCTATTAATGCTAATAATAATGCTATTCATGCTAATAATTATGCTATTCATGCTAATAATAATGCTAATAATGCTAATAATAATGCTAATAATGCTAATTATTATGCTATTAATGCATAATAATATAATGCTAATTAATGCTATATAATTATGCTATTAATGCTAATATTATTATGCTAATAATACTAATAATAATGCTAATAATGATAATAATTATGCTATTAATGCTAATAATAATGCTAATAATGCTAATAATTATGCTAATAATTATACTATTAATGCCAATAATAATGCTAATAATCCTAATAATAATGATATTAATGCTAATAATTATGCTATAAATACTACATATAATGATAATAATGCTAATAATTATGCTATTAATAGTAATAATTATGCTATTAATGCTAATAATAATGCTAATAATTATGCTAATAATGCTAAATAATTATGCATATTAATGCAATAATTATGCTTATTAAATTCTTATAATTATGGTATTAATGCAAATAATTTATACTATTATATGGTAATAATTATGCTAATAATGCTCATAATGCTAATAATTATGCTATTAATGATATTAATAATACATACTAATAATGTAATAATAATGCTAATAATGCTAATAATTATGCTATTAATGCTAATAATTAATGCTATTAATGCTAATAATAATGCTAATAATACTAATAATTTATGCTATTAATGCTAATAATTATGCTATTACTGCTAATAATAATGGTATTAATGCTAATAATAATGCTATAATGCTAATAATATTATGCTATTAATGCTAATAATAATTGCTATTCATGCTAATTAATTATGCTATTTCATGCTAATAATAATGCTAATAATGCAATTATTATGCTATTAATGCTAATAATAATGCTATTAATGCTAATAATTATGCTATTAATGCTAATAATAATGCTAATAATACTAATAATAAATGCTAATAATTATGCTATTAATGCTAATAATAATGCTAATAATGCTAATAATTATGCTAATAATTATACTATTAATGCCAATAATAATGCTAATAATCCTAATAATAATGATAATAATGCTAATAATTATGCTATAAATACTCATAATAATGATAATAATGCTAATAATTATGCTATTAATAGTAATAATTATGCTATTAATGCTAATAATAATGCTAATAATTATGCTCATAATGCTAATAATTATGCTATTAATGCCAATAATTATGCTATTAATGCTTATAATTATGGTATTAATGCAAATAATTATACTATTAATGGTAATAATTATGCTAATAATGCTCATAATGCTAATAATTATGCTATTAATGCTAATAATAATGCTAATAATGCTCATAATGCTAATAATTATGCTATTAATGCTAATAATAATGCTATTAATGCTAATAATAATGCTAATAATGCAAATAATAATCCTAATAATGCTAATAATTAGGCTATTAATGCTAATAATAATGCTATTAATGCTAATAATCATGCTATTAATGCTAATAATAATGCTAATAATGATAATAATTATGTTATTAATGCTAATAATAATAATATTAATGCTAATAATAATGCTAATAATGCTCATAATGCTAATAATTATGCTATTAATGCTTATAATTATGCTATTAATGCTAATAATAATGCTAATTATGCAAATAATAATCCTAATAATGCTAATAATTAGGCTATTAATGCGAATAATAATGCTATTAATGCTAATAATCATGCTATTAATGTTAATAATCATGCTAATAATGATAATAATAATGCTAATAATGATAATAATTATGTTATTAATGCTAATAATAATAATATTAATGCTAATAATAATGCTAATAATAATGCTTGGTAATAATTATGCTATTAATGGTAATAATTATGCTATTAATGCTAATAATAATGCTAATAATGCTAATAATAATGCTAATAATTATGCTATTAATGCTAATAATAATGCTAATAATGCTAATAATTATGCTATTAATAGTAATAATTATGCTATTAATGCCAATAATTATGGTATTAATGCAAATAATTATGCTATTAATGGTAATAATTATGCTATTAATGGTAATAATTATGCTATTAATGGTAATAATTATGCTATTAATGGTAATATTTATGCTATTAATGCCAATAATTATGGTATTAATGGCAATTATTATGGTATTAATGCTAATAATTATGGTATTAATGCTAATAATTATGCTATTAATGGTAATAATTATGCTATTAATGGTAATATTTATGCTATTAATGCCAATAATTATGGTATTAATGGCAATTATTATGGTATTAATGCTAATTATTATGCTAATAATGGTAATATTTATGTTATTAATGGTAATAATTATGCTATTAATGGTAATATATATGCTATTAATGCCAATAATTATGGTACTAATGCAAATAATTATGGTATTAATGCAAATAATTATGGTATTAATGCTAATAATTATGGTAATAATGCTAATAATTATGCTATTAATGTTAATAATAATGCTATTGCTAATATTATTGATGATGGTTTTCATGATGGTTTTCATGATGGTTTTCATGATGGTTTTCATGATGGTTTTCATGATGCTATTGATGATGGTTTTGATGATGGTTTTGATGATGGTTTTGATGATGGTATTGGTATTCATGGTATTGGTATTATGTATGCACATTCAATGTCCTTAAGTATTCAGTGACTTCTTACTATTATTAATATGAATGAGAAACATGTTTATATATTTGTAATACGTTGTAGGGTACATTATAAGGACATACAAAACATGATATTTAAATATGTTCATTGTCTATCTGGAACTTATTATTTTCCTTAATAACTATTCTATACATTTCAAGAAGTCTTTTCTCCCAAAAAGCTTTTGTAAAAGCTCTTGCGTACCTATACCTCTCCAAGTATAGTATTACCTTTGTATGTTCTAACATGACTTCAAAGGATACTAGCAAGGATGTTGGCGGGTACAAAGCCAGATGGATGCGTAAGAGACGTGCTAAAGAAACTGAAGAAGAGCGACAATGTCGTTTGGATAAGTCTAAAGCTGAGTATAAGCAACGCATTGCAACGGAGTCGCTGGAACAAAAACAACTACGGTTGGCCAAAAATGCTCAGAAGCTACATCAACGCCGTCAAAAAAAAAAAGTGACACCATCAGTACATCACTCTGCTGATCAGACAGTAACCTCCTCAGAACAACAGTCTGCTGATCAAAGTGCAAGCTCATCTGTACAATACTCTGCTGATGTAACTCAGTGTGCTGATCAGACAGTAACCTCATCAGTACTACAGTCTGCTGATCCAACTGTAAGCTCACCAGTACTACAGTTTGCTCTAGCTCTTTCTAGCAGTTCACAGGATGAAAGAAGCACAATTCCTCAAGTTTCATCACCGCGCAAAGCAACAGCAAAGCGTAAACATTGTGCTCAGGAGACGTCACGCACAAAACGTTTTCGCCTTGAACAACAACAAACTCCTTTGGAGGCACAAATTGCTCAGGAGTCTTCACTATACAAACAGAGCCGCTTACGTAAAAGTGGGGCCTCCCGTCGTCAACATCGCAAAAAGACGTTTTCTACTGTTACACAAGTGGATCCTGACTCTTTTTCTGCTTTATTACTTCAACGTCTCATCTATGTTGGTTTGCAGAAAGAAAATCGTATTTACCTACCTACACCTCCCTCTTCATATCCACCTGGATTTACAGATAGTGATTTTGGCATTGTGGAACATACCTGTGGCGCTATGATATTCATATGTAAGCATTGTCAAGCTCGACATTTCATGGATGAGATGCCATCGGATAAACAGTATACTCTCTGTTGTCACAAGGGGAAGGTCAAGGTTCCGTTACCTCAGTACCCAGAGATGTTGGAATGTATTCTTAAAGGTCAGAGTCCATACAGTCGGAATATGATGGATAACATCAGAAGTATTAATAGTTCCTTTGGTTTTGCTTCTATGGGTGCAAGTATTGCTCCCCCACCTGGACATGGCCCTTATTGCTTCCGGATTCATGGCCAAATTTATCACCGTACTGGGACACTACATCCTGCTCCAGATCAAGCTCCTGCTTATGCCCAACTCTACATTTTAGATACTGCCACTGCTAATGACCAACGTTTACAGTGTGACGAAAATAAAAAATGTAATCCTAAATTGATGCGGCTCATTGCTAACTTATTAGATCGCATTAATCCTTTTGTTTCCGCATACAAAATGCTACGTTTTGTTGAACAAGAGGAACAAGATAAGGCAATTGAAAATGGTACTGTCATGCCTAATATCATCATGGCTCTTAAACAGGATCGAGAACAAGACCCAAGACGTTATAATAAGCCAATTGTTAATGAAGTTGCTGTGGTCTTTGAAAATGCCGATGGAGAGCCACCCTTCAATAGAGACATTTTAATTCATCTCAAACCTGACCCAAACAATCCTTTAGCTCCAAAAACACAGCAAATCAGTATTCTCCACAGTAATTTAGATGCTTTACTGTATCCGTTATTTTTTCCGCATGGAGAACAAGGCTGGCATGAGGGACTGAAGCATCAAGGTGAAAAGCCACGGAGAATTACACAATTGCAGTATTACTGTTATTTGCTCTCTGTACGTCCTGAGTTCAATCCTATTTTAAATGGTGGAAAACTAACGCAACAGTATTTAGTGGATGCGTATATAAAAATTGAGGCTAATCGTTTAAATTTTATACGTCAACATCAAAAAGACTTAAAAGTGGAGGACTATTGCGTACTACAGGAACATCTGGAAAGAAAATCTTTTGAAAAAGGAATTCCTATTGGCAAGACGGTCATTTTACCATCGTCGTTTGAAGGCAGTCCCAGAAACATGCAGCAGAGGTATCAAGATGCCATGGCTATTGTGACTAAATTTGGACGGCCAGATCTATTTATAACAATGACATGTAATCCCAAATGGAGCGAGATTATCCACAATTTAGAACCATGGCAGAGGGTGGAACACAGACCGGATTTAGTCGCCCGTGTCTTCAAAATAAAATTAGAAGCCCTATTAAAAGATATAAACAGTGGATTATTTGGCAAGATTTGTGCAATGATTCATGTAATAGAATTCCAAAAGCGAGGACTACCACATGCTCACATTTTGGTTATTCTGGATAGCAATTCCAAATTACGCACTGAGGTAGATGTCGATCGTACTGTTTGGGCAGAAATTCCTGACCCATCCGAGTATCCTGTGCTCCATCAAATTGTGATGCAACATATGATTCATGGACCCTGTGGAGAATTTAACCCCAATTCTCCATGTATGGATATTGGAAAGTGTAAAAAAGGATTCCCAAAAGATTTCCAACCAAAAACTCTAATAGCACACGATGCTTATCCAACTTATCAACGCAATGCAGGACCTTCATTTACAAAACGTTCTCACATGGTTGATAATTCTTGGGTTGTTCCCTATAACCCTTTTTTACTATTAAAGTATAAGTGTCATATAAATGTGGAAATCTGTGCATCCATTCAAAGTGTCAAGTATCTATTCAAATATGTTTACAAGGGGCATGATAAAGCCAATCTGGAAATTTCTCAAACAAACATACAACATGATGAACCTCACCAATTTATGGATTCAAGATACGTCAGTGCACCGGAGGCAGCTTGGAGAATTTTTGCCTATCCAATGCATAAACAATCACACAGCATTGTTCGCCTTGCCGTACATCTGCCACAGTCACAACCCCTTTATTTTCATGAAGATGCTTCTGTTGAGAACATTGCTGCCATGACGCATAGAAAATCAACTCTTATGGCCTACTTTGAACTGAATGAGAATGACCCACGTGCTCATGAATACTTCTACCGCCAAATTCCTGAGCACTATGTCTGGAAAGCTGGTGCATGGGAAATTAGGCAGAAACGTGGAACAACAGTCATTGGAAGAATGTATACGGTCAGTATGAAAGATGAAGAACGCTACTATTTACGGTTGTTGTTACTACATGTAAAAGGAGCAACAAGTTTTGAGCACATTAAGACCGTTAATGAAGTCGAGTACCCAACTTTTAAACAGGCAGCAATAGCCCTTGGATTACTTTTGGATGACAGTGTTTGGCGAAATACCTTACTGGATGGCTGTGTTCTCAACATGCCTGCACAGCTTCGGGATATGTTTGCTTACATATGTATCTTTGGTCCTCCTGCTCATCCATTGGAGTTGTGGCAAGAATTTAAAAAAGATTTCATTGAAGACTACTGCCGTGCATATCACCCTAACAATGAGGACTGTGAGCATTGTGAAGGTTATGCAATGGCAGATGTTCAAAATGTGTTAAAATTTCATGGCAAAAGCTTTACGGATTTTAATCTACCACGCCCAAAAGAAAACAACAACTACAACCACAATACAACAAAGAGGAGGAGTTTAGAAGAGCCCAAGAAATGAAAGAAACTTTAAATCAACAACAACTTTTGGCCTATAATGCCATAAATGAAGCATTACAGGATACAAGTCAGGAAGCTAAGTGCTTTTTCATTGATGGCCCAGGTGGCAGTGGGAAAACATATTTGTATGATTTGTTAATTCGTCAAATAAGAGGAGAAGGAGAAACTGTGTCACCTGCTGCCAGTACTGGGATTGCAGCCAACTTATTGGAAGGAGGAAGAACCATCCATTCACTTTACGGGATACCTATTCCAATCAATGAAACGTCTGTTTCAAGAATCAAAAATGACACTGATGCTGCACACCATTTGAAGAATACTAAACTTTTCATTATTGATGAATCCACTATGCTATCCAAATACGCACTGCATGTCATTGACCAACTATTAAAGGATGTTATGACCAAAGATATCTCGAAGAAAAATAAAACACCCTTTGGAGGGAAAGTCATTGTTCTGGGAGGAGACTTTCGTCAGTGTCTTCCTATTATTCCTCATGGAACACGAACTGATATCGTAGAGAGCTGCATAAAATATTCCAGACAATGGCAGATTTTCACTCAATTGCCACTACTTGACAACATGCGCTCTGTTGATCCAGAATACAGCAATTGGATACTTCAGCTGGGAAATGGACAATTGACCAATTCTTATAACCTTGGAGATGATGTTATAGAAATCCCTGAAGATATGATTTGCACAGGTTCACTAATATTTGATATTTTTGGTGAAAACATTGTAATTGATGTCAATGACAATGAAAGCATTAATACAGCAGCATCACATGCCATTCTTTGCCCCAAAAATGATGATGTGGATCAGGTCAACTCTAAGATCATGGATTGCATTGCTGGAGAGTATACAGAATACATTAGTGATGATTCCATTGATCCGGACGAGACAGAGGACCCAGAGCAATACCCTGTTGAGTTTTTAAATTCACTTACACCCACGGGGATGCCATCTCATCGTCTTAAATTAAAAATTGGCACCATTGTAATGCTTTTGAGGAACTTCAACAGCCGAAAAGGTCTTTGTAATGGGACTCGCTTAATTGTCACCGGTTTGTTTGCCAACATGATTCGAGCAAGAGTCATTACTGGGTCTGCTGGAGGAAATGTGGTTTTCATTCCCAGGATTGATTTGTGCCCATCAGAAACCGGCTTGCCTTTTAAGTTAAGACGTCGCCAATTTCCTCTGAAGCCAGCTTTTGCCATGACAATAAACAAATCCCAAGGACAAGCACTTGAGAAAGTAGGGATTTTTTTGCCAGAACCTGTTTTTGGACATGGACAATTGTATGTGGCTTTTTCAAGAGTGAGAAGACGATCCAATGTAAAAGTGAAAGTGGTGGACACTCCAATCCAAGGAAAATTGCTGCCTAACAGTGACAAAGTATTTACCAAAAATATTGTCTACAAGAATATTTTGCACTGAACTCTTCCCTATGACTATTCTTCTGTTTATCTTTTGAAAAAAAAAAAAAAAAAAAAAAATTTACTGTTTTACATTTTATTCTTTTATATACTGATTTCTACTATATTTTTGTGAACACACATTTAAAAAAATATGAGAGATGTGTATCATCCACATTTCTACAGTGGGTGATAGAAACCACTATTTCAAGCTCCAGTACTCTACGTGCTGAGAGATTTGATACTTATTCTTTAAAGGGAGAGGTTTTTGTGAACAGCTAAGAGACGGGTGGGACGGCTGTTCACACACATCTCATTAGCAAGGTGTGTTCCACATGTTTAGATAGATAGGGACAAACATAAATTATTAATTAGATTCTACCACACCATTTTTCTTAGATTTTTTTCACATTATTGAGGAATATACTAAATGATAATTATTGATCATGAAGGACTCACCAACAACATACTTGCTGTAATTTTCATAATTGCATATATGTAATTTGTACTTAACTTGCGGTTTCTGCAGACAACATAGTTGCAGCAGTGTCATCCACATCAACTGCAGTTACCTGTGGTTAGTTAGTGGATGCATCTTATGCACCTGCTGAAGCTATGTTAACTCCATTTACCATAGGTTAACTACAAGTTTTTTTGTTATTGCATGGATATTGCTGCAAGTCTGTAGCTGGTAACTCCTTCTGTATCAATTTACAAAATTTTATTATTTACATCACAATCCTCAAAAAATCTAAGAAAAATTCAGGTATAAAAAATATCTAAATTATATCAATTTGGATTTAGTTAGATTAGGACTCACCAGGCGTAAGGGCATCTTGACGCGATTGGTGGGCTGACACAAATTGGCTGATACACCTATTATTGTTATTAATTCATCAATTTTAATGATTGATGCATTAAGAAGTATTGCTACTTTGTGTTCTAAGACCCTTACAACATAATTATTCAATTTTCCTTATATGATATCAACAATACAAATATATGTAGTTGCTGTAAAGATGTCATTGGAATAATTGGATTATTATTTAAAAATCTTTAAAAAAACAATAAACATATTTTAGACAACCGATGCATTTGCATTAGTCTAACAGCTATAACTACTATAATCAAATTAACGTACGTTCTAGAATCCCGATGCATTTGCATCGGGCTCACAGCTAGTAATCTCATAGTTCATAAAAAACAAAGGGGGAAGCAATGGGGACAACAAGGGAAAATGCAGCAACTCACACTTATTGTTGGTAGCCTGTCCGGGGCTCACTCCTTTTTCCACGGCTGCTGCACAGACCACAACCGGTGTAGAGTACTCCAATAACGGCGTCTGTGTCGCTCGGCTGCGTGTAACTGGGGTCGTTGGAATAGGGACAGCTGCCGGGGTCCTCTCACGCTGTAACCGCTTTACTCGGAGGACATAGGGACCTCGCTCTCCCTCCCGACGTATATATGTCACATAGTCTCCAGGGTGCCAATCCCTACCGGGATGTCCTGCAGGCAGGTGTGACTCCATGTCCGTACGAGACACAAACACCTCACGGGCGAGTTCAGGTTCCTTAATATGCAAATTACAATTTCCTTAATGAACCCAGAACCATCCGTCATGTGGAAAGTGATAACAACCCCCTCCTGTCGCAGTGTCTGGCAATTAACTGTCGTAGCTCAGGCCTCCGGCTTGGCTCGGATGCTCCTGTCTATCTTGGCCTGCCTTTGGGCCCGCTCTCTTTCCTGGTTGGCCTGGAAGGTGATTGGGAAAGGTTCAATTTAGCGAGCACAGGAACATATGATATTGTGGCGCCCCTCTGGCTAGGCGCCACAGAGAAGTACTACACTGTGACAACAAATGTGTTATCCCTGTAAGTTGTCAGTTCAGGGTTTAACCTGTGGAGTCTGTTTTGCACATACACACCTAGGATTAGGCCACTTAGAACAGGGGAAACTGGTTATTTAGTAGGTCCCAAAAGGGGATGGAGCCTAGGTTAGAGCTGTAGAAGCAGGAAGTTAGTGAAGTTACCTCAGTCAGTGCTGGAAGGCAGTCAGGAAGACAGGCCTGACTGCACAGCCGACAGGAGGGATCCCCATCTTTAAGTGGGGGACCCAGGACAGAAGGCAATGGACCAGGACTGGTTGGAGCTGGCTGGTCACGTTGAGGGAAACACCTGCAACGCGAGAATCCGAGGCGGCCAGAAGTTCAGCTCTGACCGCAGACCGATGAGCTGCAGGCCCCTAGAAAGCAAGTTGCTGACAGCGCCACAAGGTACCTCGACCCTCAGGACTAAGAACCTGTTCAGGACACTAGAGGAGAAGGGCCAGAATTCCGATGGCGGGGGAGGCTTTGCTTACTTGGGCCCCCTCCGTCCGGACCGGTAGGGCACAGACCTTGCCTACTAGCTACAGACCGTGGGACTGGCAGGAGAGCTCTGCGAGGGTGGTAGAGACTGGGAAGAGTGAAGTTAACCCTGAAAGACAAAGAGAGAGAACACCTAGACACTCCATAAGAGGAACTATGAGCTGGCAACATCTATCTTATAAACCAAACTGTACTGTGTTCCGTTTTACCATCTGCCGGTACCTAGAACTGGTCTCCGTTGTTCTTCCCGGAGGGTTCAGCAGAATCAGCAGCTCATCAGAGGGGTAAGAACTGCAACACCAATTACTCCCCTCATCCATCTACATCCAACATCACTGCCCTGAGGTAATAGCTCCACCTGTAGGGAGCTGGACTACTCTCTGCTGCACCCACCATCACCTCAGCGGCCTGCTTGCAGCGCCGGTACCATTTTACCAGGAACTACAGGTGGCGTCACGTTCCCCTGTAAATACTCCCTTCTCCCTCACCATCTACTCAAATGATAACCAGGGCACGGACCGGGATCCTGACCACCCGTGATTTCCCCACCCAAGCCGCCATCAGTCCCGGTGTCCGAGTACCCCTATCCCTGGTCACATCAATATGCCCCTTGGATACTTGAAATAACTGCAAAATAAAACTTCTATTTCTCAATTTGACTTCCTCCTGGAGGTTTATGCCTTTTTTTCTGGATCAAAATGTTAGGCTATAGGTTGAACTAACTTTGCACTTTGTTTTCCTTTAGCCTTAGAAAACTAGGAAACTTATGCAACGATTAAGAACGTGAACACAGGTGTGCTTTAACTGCTCTTCAAGTCACTCACAAGGCCAAAACTGGTGATGTGTTGCCCTTAATATAGGAATTTAGAGTCCATTATTCCATCAGGTGATTGAATTACTCCGCAGGAATATTGGCTCCTGCTGACAGCATAGCTTCTTGTGGGTTGCTGCAAATTAAATGGATCTTAAGTACTGACATTCTCAGAACTGCCTGTTCTACCTCATCCTGGAGATGATCTATAGGATAAGATCAGGGGCGTAACTACAACAGGTGCAGGGGTTGCGATTGCACCCGGGCCCCGGAGCCTACGGGGCCCCAAAACTCCCTTTGGTCTATACAAAAAGACTATCGCTGTTAAAGATTTGTAATAATTAGGGGCCCCATTGGAGCTTTCGCATCGGGGCCCATGAGCTTCAAGTTACACCACTGGATAAGATCTTGGTGCTGTGGTTAGAGAGGCAAGGATAACCCAGAGTTCTATGTTTTTAACAGTTTAATGGGGGGAAAAGGGAATTGAACGAATTATATACTGTGTATATAAGGTTAAACACCAGTAACTCAACCCTGCAAAATTGAATTTTTTGAAAAATACAAGAGACGTTTTCACTGATTGTTATGTAATTTGGTGGCTGATTATGAAAATGACCTCCATTTTATTCCATCACGTAAGGATTTTTGTAAAACCAAGATCGATATTTTTGCTAAAATCCTATTTAAAAAGGAATTCTGTCGAACAATTGTACATGTAATATCTGGCAACAGTGGTTTTTATGCATTTAAATTTATGTATAAATATACAGAGGCCCCCCCTGCTGGTACACGGCCCTCCCAAACGGTATACAGAGGCCCCCTGCTGGTACACGGCCCCCTCTTCGGTATACAGAGGCCCCCCTGCTGGCACACGGCTCCCCATCGGTATACAGAGGCCCCCTGCTGGCACACGGCCTCCCCTTCGGTATACAGAGGCCCCCTGCCTCCGCATTGATCTCACCCTCCGGGGTCCGCAGGCACCCGGGGTCCTCCATCCACTCTCCTCACTGTAGGCTTGGGTGGCTTTTTTTTGCGGGGGCGGGGCAGGTTTGAGGGGCGGGGGAAGATTTGGGGTATGTTTTTGGGTCGGGGGCAGGCTTGATTTGGGGAAGTGGGGGGGCAGGTTTTATGCGTATAGTGGACATACATATACACACACACACTCTCACTCAGCTTATAACTAAGAACAGTAATGGTGGGTTTACACGCCGCGATATCGGCATCCAACTCCGATCCAACTCCGACAAAAAGTCACGTGGTTCGTGAGTTGGACCCGATATTGTTCCTGCATTGTACTGTTTGAAGGTACAATATGATGCAGGAACGATGATAATCCGATATCGGGGGTCGAATGAGCGTGCTATTCAACCGCCCGATATCGGCTGCCTGCTGGAGCCGGATCGTTGCGTGTAAACATCCAACTCCGATGTGTACGCTAATGGTGGGTTTACACGTCCCAATATCGGGGCGATATCGCTATACAACGGCGCGGGAGCGCGCATTTTTTGAGCACTTTTCCCGATATCGCATCGGCGGTTTACATGCTGCGATATCGGGAAACAACGTCCCTACGATGTGTACGCCCACCAACCCAGTAACGACCATTTAACATGGGAGTTAATGGGTGACGTGCGAGTACACATCGGAGTTGGATGTTTACATGCAACGATCCGGCTCCAACCGGCATCCGATATCGGGCGGTTGAATAGCACACTCATTCGACCCCAAATATCGGATTACCATCGTTCCTGCATCATATTGTACCTTCAAACAGTACGATGCAGGAACGATATTGGGTCCAACTCCCGAACCACGTGACTTTTTGTCGGAGTTGGACGCCGATATTGCGGCGTGTAAACCCACCATGACGCTACCCATTAACTCCCATGTTAAATAGTCGTTACTGGGTTGGTGGGCGTACACATCGTAGGACGTTGTTTCCCGATATCGCAGCGTGTAAACCGCCGATGCGATATCGGGAAAAGTGCTAAAAAAATGCGCGCTCCCGCGCCGTTGTATGGCGATATCGTCCCGATATCGGGACGTGTAAACCCACCATTAGTTACTATGCCCGGGCAATGTCAGGCTCTACAGCTAGTATTATTATTATCATAAGCTAGTATAACATAATATTGGTAACTATCTATTGATGCCTCTTTAAGATTTTATCATACAGAAAAGAAAAGTTATCATCCGGTCACTGTCGTCTTCGCTCCGCCAGGTGTGTTATTCCCAGAAGACGGGAAAAAATAGTCAAAAGGTTTTGTCGCTGGAACAAAAGGTGAAGGACTCCTTGAAGTCTTGATGAAAGTTCGAGGGGTTTTGCGCCACACACTTGGCTTTTACTTTAGCTCTTTGAAAGGCTCATTAGCTCTTGAATAATAATTAACAAAAAATCATAGCAAAAAAAAGATAAAACAACGGAGGAAGTGGTGGGTGAAATACTTACCTATGATGAAAGTAAAATACATAATTGAGCTGCTGGGAACACATATTACTTACTGCAAATTATCAGAGAAAAACACTTTATCTTGGTGTTTTCCTATTGCTCGTAGATCATATGAAAGTAAATAAATGAAAAATAACCAATAAAAGGTGGCCGGGGTTCTATCAGATGATTGTGTTACCCAAAATGCCTTCCTGATGTCACATTTTCTTTAAATTCTCATGGGAGCAGCCTAGAACAAAACAAGTAACCATGGGGCCCCATAGCAAAATTTGGAATGAGGCTACCTCCGCCAGATTACCTTCAAAACGTGCGGTCTGAAGTGACATCATTTATTGGATTCCCAGCGGTCAGTCTTCAATTTTCCACAAGCCCATTTCCTCTCTATCATCTACATTGATTACTAAATGGTTCCCACCAGGCGCTCCTCAAACCTGCAGGGTAGAGTCTGTAATTTTAGAGGCACCAACTACAACATTTGTCACGGACATCATGCCCTGAAGTGTGATCGGATGGCTCAGGCAGCAGAACACCACCTGAGTATTCAGGGAGTTGGAAACCTTGCCACTACTTTGTGCAGCTTCATCGCTCCTGGACCCACTTGTCTACTCTGCTGTTCCATTGCCAACTCTCCATTGAAACTCTGCAAACTCAGCTCTGACACTTCAATAAGTTAACTCTGCTGGACTAGTCCAGTCATATACCTTAATATATAACTCCTCACCGCTCAGTCTCATCTGCTTCCTTCCCACCTATTGCCTTTTTTCCAACTTTGCTTTATTGGATCCAGTCATTGCCGTTTACTCTTCTTGTGGTCTTTCTACCATCTAGTTTTCCATGTCCTATCATCATCAGTCCATGCTACACATCAATGGCTCATCTTAGACCAAGATCTTATAGGATCCACCTCACCAGGTGAGACATAACTTGAATGCATCCAATCAGGTGTCCGGGTACCACTGATTTCAGCAGGTATAATGTCATCTTGTGATTTCACCGACACACACAAGTTCTACCAGTTGGCATTATTACAATCTAGCCATTCTCTAAGTATTACTGATATGACTGCAGGGTATGAAATCTCTGGCTCTTTTGAAAATCATTTTGCACGAGTGCAGCCTGTTAATTCTTCTGGCACCAGTTACATCCCTTGATCAACTGTATATAACGCCAATATATTCTCTTAAAACCACTAATGTCAGTTTAGATAAATGCCGTCTATGAATTTTCTGGGCACTGGAGACATTCATTGACTTAAGTGCAGTCAATCCCTTTTATTTTTAGGACAACAGATATCAATAGGTATGATTGCAGCTTATGAGTTCTCCCGGAACCAGTGAGATGAGTCTTGTTTAGTAGTTCAGGTACCACCGATATCAGTAGATATGTTTGCAGCCTATGTGTCATGCCTCAGGATATGAATCGGTAAGCCTGTGTTGTGATTTGCTTCTTTCTTCGTTGAGCCACAGTTGGTTCTGTTTCTTTACCTGTTATCCTTGTATCATTCCTCTTCAGGCTATAGATGTTTTCATCTATTCATTTTGTATGCCCTATCACCTTTTGAGTGCAGCTATTTACACCTTCCCCTGGCTGAGCTTTCCTGCTGGTGATATTCTTTGTGGATTCTATTTGGAATTACAGCCATACTGCCTTTGTATTTCTGCCAGTCAGGTCGCGATCAGTTAGGTTATATATCTCTGCTATTTTTTCTATCTGTCCTGCTCCTTTCGTCTTTCCTTAGCTAGGAGGTGGGAGGAATATCTTTCTAAGAGTTGTACATTACTTTTTACTTTTTTTTTTCAATTTTTCTCACTAAGGCATTATTTACATCTCTGCACACCTTCCTTATTCAGGGTTTTAATGCTCTTCCCTTTTCCCCTGATGCCTAAGGAGGTTTGAGTAACACTCGATGGCCGATTAGGGAACCAGATCTAAGTTGTCATCTCCTAGTCCTGTTGTTAGCGTTATTCCAGCCTGTGCAGGAGCCACTAGGGACTGTGCAGCTAGGAACCTTAGTCTGTACAGGCACCGATTGGGTCCAGTGTGTTTGTTCTGAGATAGACTCTAGTTTCCCATGTTAGTTACTAGGAGAGCATAACATCAGGAGCTCACTAAGCACCAGTGACATCAGCTGCCATAAAGTTGCATACCATTGTTCCAGGTACCCTTGATATTGCTAGTATGATGATTAAAGCATATAGCATAAATTAATTAGGCGCTGGTGACATAGTTGGGCCAAATGTGCCTATTATTGGTCCAGGTACCATTGATCTGTGGATATAATTGAAGGATATTGCATGAATTTACTATATCCCAGTTATTTCAGTAACATTTATGAAGTTTTCTGGCACTGTTTTTGAAAAACTGATGACATTCAAAGGTCATCAGGCTACAGGTGACAGTTAAGTACTGGGCACCATACATTAGACAAATGTTGGCCGAACCTGATGAAATTGAAGGGTTTGGCTGACACTCTAATTTGTATGTTTGTGACAGACAACTGATCCTCTGAGGAGATGCTGATTGGGTATGTCCAATTTTAGACAGCTGATCGCTTTGTTCTCCTCGTCACAGGTGACCGGGAGAAATGTCAGCTTTCTCATAGAGAACACAGGAGTGGCTGGGCAAGGAAGCTCACTTGTGTATGGTAGAGATGGCCATTGCCGAAACAATCAGTTGAAGCATCATTCAGCCAACAGCCATCTAATGTGTATGACTCCACTTGACCTGGTGTGTTGAGAGAAGTTCTTCCAATGGATTTCCAAGAGGAGGAAATGGGAATTGTTGAACCAGTTAATTGGTGATCCTATTGGGAGATGTAATATAATGGTGGACAGGGGTTATGTCCAATGAAAAATAATTTATTTTAAAAGGTATTAAATGGTGAAAAAAAAAACACTGTGTTTTGGCTATCGATAACCGTCTTTGGATGTCTATTAATACACCAAAAAATATTATGAGTAGACCAGGAAGAATGTGACTCCTGACCTACAGATAGAGAGCTTAATCCCTAGACATGAAACTTTGTTTTTTCCCCACGATCCCTCAGATTATTAATATTATAAACGGTGAATATCCCTCCTCCTCGTACCTGTCTGGTGTGAAATTACACGATGAATATTTTATTTTTTTCTCATTTAGCCACACAGTAAATTAGGACCATGATCATTTCACGCTGGTGAACATTGCCCATTGCATATTTATAAAGCAATTAACAGGTTTAGGTTTTGATGTAAAACCCAATGATGACAACTGTGCTATAAAGACAAGGTAGAACGTTACACGGGACAATTAGGGAAATTACTAATCTAATGTAAATCATTGCTTTATCCTTGTACATACCTAAGGGATAATTGCCGTGGGGAAGAGACTTGTGCACAGAAATATTATATATAGAGCCCTTAGTAGATAATACGGCCCACAATGTCTGGGTCCCAAGACTTACTAATTTCTTAATCATCAGGTAGCAAAAAAATTGCACTAATTTTTGGCATAAATTATAGTAAATTTGTTCAGTCTCGTGTGACTCTGTTTTTCCTAAATTATTAGAAAGGTGCCATAAGCATCGGAAAAAGTTATTCACAAACATTGTGCAAATATGACATGAGCTGTAAATTGCAACTTTTTTATGCCTCAGAACCGTAGCAGCAGAAATGATAAATTTCTCATAGTGTATCTACATTGTTATATGTTTTTTGATGATGTTGGATCCATCCATACATCCAAGTAAGAATATCTGTATCCAACTGGTTCCTGTACAGACTAGTATCCCTAGCTGGCTAGTCCCTGATTGCTCCTGCTTGTACCTCTAAGGGTACCTTTACACGCCGCAACTGCAGTGTAGCAACTGAGAGGCAATCCGGGTTTCCGTCACTGTTGCCTTGAAATTGCCACGAAATTGCGGCATGTAATTTAGGAAAGCGATGGTGATTTTCGAAATTGCGGTTTCAGAGCATTATTCAAAAACCAGAGGCAACCCTGAAGGTGAATTGCCCTGGTTTTGGCGTGTGAACGGGCGATAGAGATGGAATCTGCGTCGCCTAGTGATTTCCCAGAGGTGTGCCACAGCGTGCTGGATACTGCGCCCCATCAGCGATGATTGGTGGGGGCTACTGTGTTACCATTGGTTGTCCTTCACAGGGCGCCATATTGAAAGAGCTGTCCATACACATTAAACAATTGCAATGGCGTCATGTAATAGCCAGCCTTCCTGCGCAGGCTGCCCAATCATGACGCTATTGCGTTGTCTAATCAACGTGTTTGGGGAGCGGAATACACAATTCTGTCACGCCTATGTTCTTGCGGCGCTGAACATGTACGCCCACATTCCTTTGTGGATTGCGGTGTGTGAAGCGGCATCGGGAGGCAACCGGATGTTTCCCGCAGGTTCTGAGTCAACTTCCGGGGAGCCATGTACCCATAGTTTGAGGGCGCAATTGCGGCGTGTAAATGAGGCATCGGCGTTCGGCAGCAACTGTCAAAAATGTGCACACGCACGTTCGGTTGACTATGATCGCCGGTGATAGTTGCGGCGTGTAAAGGTACCCTTAAGGAACCAGAGGGAAGATAGCAGAGCACTATAACCCAGGATAGGGAAAGCATAAGTTAAAGAAAGGACACACTTACCACCACACATTAGAATGCCATCACCTTATCAGTTCTGAAAATGCAGATTTTATCCCACAATTGTGGGAAGATCAATTCAAAAAAATAATGGAAGAAGAACTGTATCTTCAAATGAACACTGTCATGTGAAATTTGCTTTGCAGCAGTTGTGGAGTTAATTCCTTTAGCCTATTGAGGGTTAATTTATGTGGCTCTGCCAAGTAGCTGCTGCTGGGTGTGTCATGTAACATGGTTGTCCACTCCCCCAGCCTTTAAATACTCCCATTAATCAACAGCTGGTGTCAGTGAAAGAGTTAATTCTCTGCAAAGATCATGTGCTGTGTAGACGCCGTGTACTGTTTTACTGAAGCCTTGTTTAGCATGGAGGTTGATGTCTTACTGTAGTTGCAGTGCTTATACCAGTCCCTGGGTGGAGGTGAGAGGGCTTTTAGTCTAGGGAGGGCAGGTTAGGATCAGGGAAAGGGTGGCGGCCCAGACATCCTCACCTTTAGAGGTAATTCTGTGAACAGGGTCAGCTAGGGCATCCCAGTTAACATTGTCAAAATAGCTTCCCAGTTTGCCTTAGCCCATCACTGTCATCCTGCTCCCGAATCCCTTAGTCTGTTATAGCCACCCATGACAACACGTTGGTCCTTTGTTTTTCCTTTAAAATGTCATTATATATGGTACAAGCAGTGAACGTTGATGTGTTTTGACAAAAAGTCTTAGTCTAACTTTTTTTCGAAATGCATCAACATTCGCTGCCTGTACATATGTGATGATATTTTAATGGAACAATAAAGCACCAAGTTTTTATTTGAAGACTCAGTTCCATTTTCATTATATTTTTTAGATGGGGAAAGCGTGCAGAGAGGAGAAAGGACACAAAGTGTGGACAGAAATAACACATGCACAAGTGGAAAAAGGTGCAGTAGCAACTGCAAGTTAGGTTAGCCTTCTACGACCTAACAACCCAGAGAAGAAAGTATTAGTTAAGATAAGTGAGACAGCAAAGCAAATACCAAGCTGGTCTCCTGACAGGCAAAAATCCTTAGCAGTGGGGCTGGAAACCTATGGCAAGATCCACATCGGAATATAGCCAGCAGAGATGGCCAGCATCAGGAATGTATAAATAGCCACTCCCGAAATGTGATAGGACTGAGTAAATGAACAAATTAAAACACCTGATGACTCCAAACCAAAAAGATAGAAGTAACCTGGATTGAGATTGATCATGCTATGGCTCAATGGTGAAGGAAACCAACCGCACAGTACAAGGTCACTGGATCAAACCCTGAAACATGACAGTGATAGTTTTTAACATTGATATTGTTATAGATATCTTGGTGAGACGAGTTGTGAGTGGAAGAAACCATCATGACAGTCTAGGCTGGAAGGAAAAGAAAAGGTAAAGTGGATGACTATGCTCAGGGAAGATTAGAACTCTACTGAAATCACTTGAATGGTTCAGAACCGGTATCTACCCATGTATAATGGGAAAATTGGTCTTACAATAGAGGTTTAACTTCACTATTTTTCAGTCACCATAAATGGTTTGAAGGGTTTTTTATACTATGTACTTTCGATGCTAGGACTGAATTTCTGCCCCAGACAAGCCTATGACCAGATATGTACAGTATATGGGATTTCTTTTAGGATCTTAGTACAAATGATGTGTTGTAAATTGGATGGGCTTATGTACACATGTGCTGACACTGCCAGGGCAAATGCATTAATGCTCTGGTGCTCATGTAGGAGAGGTTAATGGGAAACACGTTCATTCTCATACAGACCATTTGCTGCTCTGTCATTGCCAGTCAATCCCATTGTGTAGCCGCAGACATGGCCACAATAGGTGAAATAGCTCTGTGTTCTCAGACAGACCAACATGCCACTGATAAGAAAAGGTCTGACAACTTCAAGGGTGTGGAGCAGTCACAGAGTAGACAGCTAAGAGACAGGTGAATTATTCCATAAGGTCAAGAGGAGCCGTCTCATCATTCCATTCAGATATTTCATCCAGATAATGAAGGATAATATAGGAGACATTGGATCTGGGTGACCCTCACGTAAAGGAGAATGGAAGAGTTACTGTTGGTATATGTTTCTATGTACACATGTATCTCCCAGACATACATTTGCCGCATTTATCCTCTCTAGAAAAACTAATTTTTCATCTGTATTGCATATTTTCATATTTAAACTGTCCAACACTGGTCAAACCTTTCCACCGACAGCTGTTAAAACGCTTCTAAAGCAATTGTTCTACATTCCTCAAGATTGAAATTGTATCAAAAAGAAAGAAAAGTCAGAAATCACAGGATGGAGACATTACTGATCTGCAAATGATGGATAAAACTGAAACAAAATGATCAACACATCTCAATGTATTCGGTATGGAGGACGAGTACTTACAGGCTTGCCATGATTTGGAGACTACATGGGCAATGCTATGAAGATTGGTTGGGTATGGCTACATTGCGCCCCCCCCTTAACCATAGCACAGGTATGAGGACTGTAGCCAGACCCAACCAATCTTCATTTCAGGTGCAATGACAGATCTGCACTACATTGATTTGTTAGTGGAACCAGTGGTATGGCCCATTTCTCCAAAATGTCCCTAAAGCCATTTTTCAACACATCAGGCCACAAGTTGCACATGCTACTGTGAGCAGCCTGGGTAGCCTAAATGGACTTCCATAGTCTACACCAGAGGTCCCCAAATCCAGGCCTCAAGGGCCGCCAACAGTGCATGTCTTCAGGATCTCCTTAGTATTGCACAGGGCTTGGAATCATTACCTGTGCAGATGATCACATTCTCACCTGTGCAATACTAAGGAGATCCTGAAAACCTGCACTGTTGGCGGCCCTTGAGGCCTGGAGTTGGGGACCTCTGGTCTACACCATCTCCGGGCTTGCCTCCCATTGATAACATCTGGGACGTCATTAGTCGGTTATTACACGGCAGGTGCCAGCAGCAGATCTTGATGATTTGTCAAAGTGCATTCAGTGATGCAGAACTATCATGTGTACAGCATGTATATTTTTGTATACATATACTTACTGTATTTTTCAGACAATAAGATGCACCTTTGAGCAAGAAAACCTTTTGCTTAAAAGTTTGTGCATCTTATAGACTGGAGGAAGGTTCTTGTGATGGAGAAGGCTGATACCATATCCTCCCTGATCACAGAGAGTCACCCTCCTGCTGCACACTGAGCTATGTGATTGGTGCAGAGCAGGAGAGGAAGCTACCAGGACCTGAAGGAAGGCTACAGGAGCCGATCAACTGAAGGACTTTGCTTATGAGTGCATGTAGCAGAGCTGTGTGTGTAAAGGCCCCATTACACGTTGCGATGCACCAGCGATTCCGACAATGATCCGACCTGGCGGGCATCGCAGGTGCGTAGCTACGTGGTCGCTGGTAAGATGCCACGCAGGCAGACTTACCAGCAATGACTCAGCGATGCGCCGACAACCCAACAGTTGTTGGCGATATCGCTATGTGTAACGGGGCCTTAAGTGTAACTGCATGTAGCAGAGCTGTCAGCTGTGTGTAAGTGTAACTGCATGTAGCAGAGATGTGTGCAAGTGTAACTGTGCATATAGCAGAGCTGTGTGTATAAATGTACATGTGCATGTAGAGTTTCTGTGTGTGTAACTGTAACTACATGTAGCAGAATTTTGTGTGTAATTGTAAATGTGCATGTAGTAAAGCTGTGCATAAGTGTAACTTTGAATATAGCAGTGCTTTGTAAGTGTAACTGTGCATGTAGCAGTGCTGAGTGTGTATTATAAATTACAGAAACACTAAGGGTGCCTTCACATTTCAGGACGTTTGCGCCGCGGACGGTGCGGCTCTGTGTCCCGAAATCCGCATGCGGATTGCGCACCTATCTTTAACATGGGATGCGCAGTCATCCGCACATAGCCACGTTCGTTCGCGTTCAGCTGCGTAACTATACGCATGCGGACGGAGAAGAAGATTTTATGCCGCCAGGGAACGCGGCTTGTAGCATTTTTCGGCGCGTCCAAAAAAATGCAAGTGTCCGCATGCGCACGCTGCGGATACAATTAACATTAGCCCCCTATGAGACTGTACGCATGCGAATGGTTTTGCGCACAGCTGCGGATGAAACGCATGCGGACACCTTAGTGCCCATGCTCAAAAAGCCCATGGGCGTGTCTGTAGGCAGGGTCACTGAAAATTGGGCTAAGTTTAGCAAACGCATGCAGATGGAAAACGCATGTGCAAGGCTCAAAACGCAGACAAACGCATGTGAACGTTGCGGACCTGCGTGCGCAAAGCTATGCGCATGCGTATGTAAAATGCAACGTTTACACGCGTTTGCATGCGTTTTCACCTGCGGCTGCGCATGCGCATGGGACGCAACGCAACCGTCCTGAAATGTGAAGCTAAACTAATAGATTTGACTTTCCTATTCTACCCCATTACATTAAAATTACTGCTAGTGACCCTTCTACTTTCCACGAGGGAAGTTTTTTTTAAAAAAAAAAGGATAATTTTTTTTATATTTTCTACTGTCCATAAACCTACGATGCATCTAATGGTAAAAGGCATCTTATAGTCCAGGAAAAATATGGTATTTATTATGTGTCATATATGTCTTCTATACAGGGGCATAACAACTACAGTCGCAGGGATTGCGCCTGGGCTCAGAGGTACAGGGTCCCGCCAACCCCAGTCCTACTTTAGCTGGATCTGCGCACTCCCCAAGGAAGTGGATCCAGCTGAAATGCATCATGGTTAAGAGATTTGTCATGTCCATGCACTCAATACATGTTGCAGTTCAAGCAGTGGTTAGGAGCTGACTACAGAGGACACCAGGTGACATGGGGATGGAGGAAAGGGGAGTAGAATGTTTTTGCTTTTAATTATGCATTAAGGACAGAATGGGGACAAATATACTAGGATTGGGACCATATAAACCAGGATGGAGGCATACAGAATATACCAGGAATGGGATTATATGTACCAGGATGGGGACCATACATACTGGCATGTGGGATCATATATACCAGGATGGGGACCATACATACCAGGATATGGGACATGTATACCAGGATGGGGACCATACATACCAGGATGGTGACCACATATACCAGGATGGGCACATATATACCAGAATGGGGATCATTTATACCAGCATTGGGACATATATACAAAGATGGGGACATATATACTAGCACTGGGACATATATACCAAGATGGGTCCACATATACCGGGATGGTTACCATATATACCAGGTTGAGGACCATATATACCAGGGATGGGGGACCTATATACCAGGATGTCCCTATTAATACCAAAATAGGGACATATATACCAGGATGGGGATTATATATACCAGGATTCCCTCATATATACCAGGATTGCAACCATATAGACCAGGATGAAAATGTAGCACCCCAGGGTCCCGACGGTATCCTGGAAGCAACAGAGGGGTTCCCTATTCAGGTGACACAGCATCCAACACTTTCCTGCCTCCAGACCAGAAGGGGGAGCTCTAGAACCCGGCTTGAAGGGAGCTTCCCTGTATAAAAGTTCAGGCCGGAGGGGGAGTGAGAGGAGAACAGCCATGGAGTGAGTCTGAGGAGGAAGGAGAGGAAATCCTGAGGGAGACGAGGAGCGTCGTACTCGCCTCAGAGGAAAGCACATAGAACGGACACCGGGTCCGAGGCTGTACGGGATTACATATCCCGGCAGTCAATACCAGAAGGTGGGGAATTCCAGATATCCCAGCCACATAGTGTCAGAAGGCAAAGCAGCGCATAGAGTTCAGCAACACTGACACCGGGGAGCGGGGTAGAGAAAGTGAATGACTCGAGCTGCCTATCATACGGCACATGCAGGAGAAGAGAGGGCAAGCAGCTTAGCTTCAAGCAGCCGCTGGAGCCACAAAGTGCAACTGCAGAAGGGAGGCCTCCAACCCACCCGGATAGGTGGATTCCCCGATTGCTTCCAGGCCACCTGGGTTCCCAGTAACATTTAAACTGGTGCTCCGGACTGTACCCGTAACAACAGAGCAGTAAGGGTAAAGGAAACGTTTGCTGCTGTGGACTCCCATTATTTCTGCGCCCGTTGCCCTGCACCCTGTACATAGATATTACACACTGTCCCGGGGATTAGCTTTACTCGTGGAGAGCTGTTCCATCCCCAGCTGCCATCCATCATCCCCGGAGGTTCTGCAGCAGCGGTGGTCCCCACTGACCACATCCCACGGGTGGCATCACGACAAAATCCCTGCAAATACCCCCTTTTTAAACTGAGCCCAGGCCATGGGACCAGGTCACGACCACTGTGATCCCCAAGAAACAGCACCGGATCAGTTCCCGAGTACCCCACGGCCTGGGGCCCCGTCAAAAACCATATATACCAGGATGAAAACATATATACCATGATGGGGATCATATATACCAGGATAGGTCAGGATGAGGACCATTTATACCAGAATGGGAACATATATACCTGGATGGGGGCAATAATTTCCAGTATTGGGGCTATATATACCAAGATGGGGACATATATACCAGGATGGGGGCAATAATTATTATTATTTGGGCTATATATACCAAGATGGGGACATATATATCTGGATAGAGATCATATATACCATGATATGCACAGGATGAGGACCATATAAACCAGTATGGGGACATATATACCTGGACGGGGAACATAGTTAACAGGATGAAAGACATATATACAAAGATGGGCCCAGGATGAGGATCATGTATACCTTGACGGGGGACATATATACCAGAAGGGTGACATTTATAACTGGATGGGGATCATATATAGTATATCAGAATGGTGACATAGATACCAGAATAATGACATATATATCAAGGTGGAGGACATATATACCTGTATGGAGGGCATACATTCCAGGATGGTGGACACTAATACATAATGAAGGGGGAGCAATTGATAAGTCTTTCTAGATTTTAGAGCCCATACAACTGACCAACGTGTGTGGGATGGGGGTGAGGGGGCAGATCTAAATTTCACACCGGGGCCCATTGAACTCTAGTTATGCCACTGCTTCCAAGTCTTTGTATCATCAATTTTCCAAAATTCCATTACTTCAGCAATTGCAATACTCCAGTAATATGTTCAATGCTGAATTAGCAGAACAGTTTTTGCAAAATCTGACTGACCACAGTTTTAAACATATTGTTGCATAATACATAACCCTGTTGCAAAGTACTAATGTTTTCCATTATGGGTTATTATATAACAAGTTATTGGATGTCTTCTGGCGATATAAGGTGACGGTCACTACCTGTATAATGAGTGAAGATGTCATTATCATTCCAATAAAACGTAATTAATGATAAGTGAGCGCGGGGAATCTTTGAGGATATCGGCTTGCCGCCATGCTGGGCTCTGTTTAATTGTGTAATTGACTTACTCAATGGTTTCCATCAATTACCATGTTAGGTTTTCGTATTGGAGGCGAGAATCTATTTTGTGGTTTCTACTAAATTCATATCAAAGGCGGCATTAAACCACAATTTTTCTGCAGCCATCTGTACAGTGTGATAAGTTGATCGTCACATTTGCCGCTGTAACGTCGCGGCAGTGTCAGGAAATGTGCTGGAATGAATTCCCTCTGGTCACAGTCAAACAACTTGACCGGCGTGTGGCATCAGGCGGGAGCTGTCAGCCGCACAATAGCTATCTGCTCTGCGGCTCTCCGAGGCTGGAAGAATTAACTCTTCATGGCAAATCTTTATTGCAAAAAAAAACTATGGTACAGGAAAGGACATAGATACCATATAGGCAGACAATGCAACCGGAGTCCCTGGACAAAGGTAACCAGTGAAGGAGACCACCAGCGTCAAGAAGAACTCCAAGAGTAAACCGTTATCTCATATTTCCCTTTCCCCTAACTTTCACTTTTTGTACCCTTGTTTCCCTTATCTTACCTCAACTTCCTAGATTACTTATTTCTCTTAATTAAATACCAAAAAAATTGCTTAAATAAAGAAGAACTGCAATAGAGTGGGAAAATGGTCCAAGCATCTTGTAAAAGGCAAGAAAATAGAACACAAACCTGGCCCATTGGTCCTGAGGGCCAAATCCCAAAATCAACTTAGTCTGCTTTATTGGCAATGGGAATCTTTCTCATTTATGCAACCCTGACCAATCACTTTATAGGCTCTTATGGAGCTCTAGTCAACTGTTTAAACATTGGGGTTATGCAGGACTAATCCACTAATGATCATTTTTTAAGACAAGTCACCAATATCAGATCTTACACTAAAAATCCTCACTGATCCACCAATGAGCTGTTAAGCTGTGACTTCTTGTACCCAGAGAGCAAAGCAGAAACAGCACAGCTCTATACACATGTAGTGGCCATTCATGGGTACTGCAGCGCAGCACCACTCTAGTTGCATTTTAAATCTAAGCACCCTGTGTGATACTCACCTTCCAGCAGTTTCACCTTTCTCCAGTAGCGCTCTGGTCGGTCTGTGGGAAATTGTGAACTGCTGGCAGCTCTAGTGTTTCATGGCGATCACAACTTGAAACATTGCAATGAGAGCCTCGCCTTGGCCTTGCTCTGTCCTCTCTCTGGCCTCGCTCTGATCTCACATTCCTTTTTGGACAATGATGGAACCACTGTGCGTGCCATGTTCTTCGATTTCTCCAGTGCATTCAATACCTTACAGCCACTATTATTACGTAAAAAGCTGGTTGAAATGGCGGTTGATGAGGGACTAGTGAATTGGATCATTGATTACCTGTCGGACAGGCCACAGTTCGTAAGGTTGGGGGCGGCCATATCGGATAGTGTTCGGAGCAGTGTTGGAGCCCCTCAGGGAACGGTGCTGTCGCCATTCCTTTTTACGTTATACACAGCTGATTTTCAGTATAAATCAGACCTTTGTCACCTTCAGAAGTACTCTGATGACTCAGTGATAGTCGGAGGTATTGAGAGAGGCCGGGGGGAGGAGGAATACAGAAGGGTGGTCTCGGACTTTGTTGACTGGTGCCAGGCTAACCATTTAGAACTCAATGTAAAGAAAACCAGGGAGTTGGTGTTGAGTTATGGAAGGTGCATGAAGGATTGCTTACCTATCACTATTGATGGTCAGGATGTGGAGATGGTGGAGAATTTCAAATATTTGGGTGTTCACCTGGACAGCAAGCTTGATTGGAGGTGCCATATGGAGAAGGTTTGCAAGAAAGGGATGAGTAGACTTTACTTCCTAAGGAAATTAAGGTCGTTTAATGCGTGTAGCAAAATGCTTGAAATGTTCTACCAATCTATTGTGGCGAGTGCAATCTTTGCTGCAATAATATGCTGGGGTAGTAGTGTGCGCACAGCTGACGCTAATAAGCTGAATAAACTTATCAAGACGGCTAGTGCGGCAGTGGGTCTACAACTTAGGACTTTCGAGGAGGTATTAGAGGATAGAATTAATAAGAAATGCAAGGCTATAATGAGCAACAATACACACCCGCTCTCTGGACTGTTTGCGAAGCAGAAGAGCACATTCAGCAAGCGTCTAATCCAGTGATGGCGAACTCCAGGCCTCGAGTGCCGCACACAGTGCAGGTTTTCAGGATTTCCTTAGAGTTTGACAGTTGGTAATTTGATTGCCAACTGTCAAATGCAATGGAAATCCTGAAAACCTGGACTGTGTGTGGCACTCGAGGCCTGGAGTTCGCCATCACTGGTCTAATCCAACTAATGTGTAAAAAGGATACAGAAAATCGTTTGTTCCGACAGCTGTGGGGATGTTTAACAAATGTATAAGTGTAAAGCATCCCAAGACTATGTGAAGTTCTATGTGTATGGGGGGAATAGGTGAGGTACATGTACCAGTCTACCCGCATCTGCTGTCCATATAGACTTATTTTGTAAAGTGTGAAATGTTCTTGATCTTTCTTCTGCTGCTGTAATACTGTAATTTCCTTCGGGATCAATAAAGTTTATCTTATCTTATCTTATCTTACTTTGGTCTCACTCTGGCCTCATTCTGGTCTCATTCTGTCCTCATCCTGGTCTCATTTTGGCCTTGTTCCTGCCTCCATGTCACCTTGACCTGGCTCTCACATTGAGGTTTTGTGACGTAACTTCTGAATTCTGGCCAGTCAAAATTTAAAGCCAAAAGATGGCATGGCAGGATCGGAGTGGCATTGTAAGAGGTGAAGATGGCGGAAGGTGAGAAAAAGACTGGAGGCAATTTAAAATCTGAAATCGTGAAGTGTGAAATGCACATGCGCCGACCTTCATGTGTCCACAAAACTGTGGAATGGGCAGTGGGTTATATCATGGACTTCATCTATATCAATCAAGTGTAGGGGGCCAGATTTCATAAGGCTATCAAAAGTGGCGAGGACGGTCAGGGTCTCCCTATCGGACCACTCGGTGGCAATTTACAAACAAAAGTATGAATAAGGGAAAACTAAAAACTCATTTTTGAAATGGTTTACACACACAACGGAGATACTTAGAAAAGGAAAACTAAAATTCGAGTAATGTCAATGAGAACTGGAGCACGTCTAAGTCTTTGTCCACTTCGTAGCTCCTGCCGTCTTCTTTGACCTAGAACCGTACTGGTCCCTAAATTCCCCTCGGCCTGGTTTTACCTTTCCCTCAGTTCTCTCATTAGCTCTCTCGTTGGGTGTTTTCTGCAGGAATATTTTATTGAATTATTCATCCGCTCAGTCCTATGTTTTTGTCGGCGTCAGATGCCGGTGAGTTGAAATAGTTGCCTGTAGGGTGTCCTTGGAAAATGAAACAACTTGCCAATGACCCGGTCTTCAGGCACAATATTGAAAATAGCTTTTATAGTGTTCGTTTGGTGAAGTGCGCGGCTACGCAGGTGCTCTTCGGGCTCTCTGTGGAAATAGGCGACATGCAGAATAGATGAAGGCTTAGAATAAAACCACGTGCGTTTCACAGTGGGGGACGGGATGAAATGAATGCTTGTGAAACGCTATTTGCTAATCAACTTACTTTCAGGCAAAGTATAAAAGGACAAGGGCTGTTCATTAAAAGTCATTGATTGGAAGCGAATCTCACCTTTCATAGAATTTTTTTGTTTGGATTCGTTCTCTGCTAGCAATGATGAGAAGATTTGCAAACATTTTAATTAATTTTCGGAATCCTTCAAATCAAGAGATAAAATTGCAGCTACCAGCTTGGGGGAGAGAAACAGATAAGTACTTAAATGGGTTGAAAAAAAATCATAACAATTTTTTCAAAATCATTTTAGGTAAAAAAAATAAAAACATGATACTCACCTGCTTGACTGGCACCGCTCCTCCATGCTCAGTGCTATATCTTCCACTGGCCTGCTGGGATCTACAAACATTGGAACAACATGTGAGCACTGCAGCCAATCAAAGGTTGTGCGCCTTCAGCTCAATTGAAATATAGATTGGCTGCAGCACTCCGTGCTCTGTTCGCTACTGATCCTACCAGACTAGTAGGGGTGCTGCACTGACTGAGTACAGAGGAGAGGTGCAGGTTGGTGAGACGAGCATATTTTTTACATTATTTTTACAACCCTGGGCTCATTATCAAGGGATTTTCAAAACTCTTTTCTCTAATATATGTTGTGCAAGTGACCCGCCCCAGTTCCGTGGAGTACCCGGTCCCGGGCATTGTAGTTCAGGGGGGATGTCACGAGGCCTGTTGCCCAGTCCCGTGGCCCTGGTGGTCGCTAAAAAGGGGGTTATAGTCAATGGAAATAAAATAAAAGATGATTCGTGATGCCACCTACGGTTCCGGTAATGTTACCGGCGGTGCGGGACTGTCCTCCGGGGTGATGGTGGAGCAGCAAGATGGTTACACTCCCTGTAGGTGGAGCGGGATCCCCGGAGAAGTTGTGGAAGTTTGTGATTTCACACAGGGACGCAGCTACACCAGGCCTTGTCACTTGTCCTTCTCCCTGCTGCAGTCGGCGGCTCCTTGGGTGGAGACAGGAAAGGAGACCACACAGTCTTTTTACTCTGTACAAGTTTACTGGCAGTTCTATAATAACACAGTCTTTTCGGGTCTGCCTGACCTGGGTAGTCACTAGGAATCAGAATACTTTACTCAGGACCCTCGGTGGAATGCCTGCTGTTCCTGTCCAGTCCCTTCCTGCCCTCTTTGCTGTCTCTTTCAGCGATCCCATGCGCAGAGCCTGAAGCCAGCTCCCACAGATCTATCTGTGGAGGACTCTTCTCTGGGTCCCTGAGACCCTATACAGTGCCTTTTTCTGAATGTGCCAGGGGTCAGCCGTGACTTCCTCTAGAAGCTCGGTCCTCCGGTTCGACAGCTCGAGGATAAACACCTGCACCGTTCTCAGAGCTGGTCCTCTGTTTGGGAACAGATCCCTCCAGTCGGTAGACGTACCGAGTCCGGATTCTGGTGCACCGCACTACCTGGTGCCCTTAGGATCCACTTGATTCCTGGCAGCCTCTCCACCGTCCTGCGCTACTCACTCCCCAACGGAGCTCTCACAGCCTGATCTAACTCTCCTCCCACCCACACACTTTTCTACCCTGCCACTCCTCCCATGGGAATGGGTCCTCCCTACTGCGAGTCCATCCACGGTTCCCTGTCTAGGGTGTGTGTGGATGTGTTGTGTGAGGGTCCTTTGTGTGGCATCCCAATTCTCTAGTCACAGGAATACCACACACTCTTTTATGGGTGCAGTACCCCTATGTGGTGTCCCAACCAGTGGGGCACCACACAAGTATTAACTCATGCAAGGATACAGGTGTCACATCCACCGAGTCCTCCTCCTGCTGCTTCTGCTTCTCTTACCAGGTGCCGCTGTGTTCACACTAAAGTTAGGGCTGGTGATGGAGTAATGTGACTTGTGGATGTGTTTTATGGCTGCCCAGCTGCATTCATTAACTTTGACTTCAGCCAATTAGGAAATACTGCAGCCTATTTGAATCTTCTCTGTGTTGTTGCTAGCTGCCAAAAATACTCTCTTGCTCACTTGTTGTACCCTGCTTACTATTATTCATTTTTTGGATTGACCTCTGCCTGTTTCTGTAATTCTTCAGTCTGAATAGTTTGTTATTTTTTGACCTCTTGGCTTTCACCTGGCTTGGTGACTTTTCTATTTCTGGGCTGTAACCCATCTATAGGCAGCAACCCCCTGGACCTTGCTGTAAAGCCAGATTCCTGTATAGAGGTTTAAGGGTGTCCGTGTATCAAGGGTTCTGCCTGATGGTGCGGTTTGCATTTAATCTGTCTGGGATTCCCATTTTTACCTGTAACACAGATGGACTTTATTACAGGAAGAAATAAAGCCTAAACAACTGAGCCCTACTGGTTCCTGTACAGGATAGAATGTCCCCAGCCGCTCAACTAGAATCCACAATGCACAACTGGCTCCCTAAAAGCCATTGAGCTGTTTCTCATTCCTTCTGAGGTACCAGAGGAGAGGTCGCTACATAAAACTAGCCAGGGTAAGGAAAGCGTGCAGGGATAGACAAAAAACAGAGGTGAGAAAACATAAAGCACGTGTACACGTGGACAAAGAAAAATAATCAATGCAGGCAATGGTAACATCCTACACACCTTACAGAGAACAGAAGGGAGGTGTGAGGAGGGCAAAGGAGAATACAGATAGCAAGTATAAAACTGGTCTCTGCCTTGCAGCCAAAATCCTTTAGCTGCAGGGTTGGAACTCCTTAGCAGAAATCCACATGGAAATATAGCCAGCAGAGAAGGCTGGAGAAAAGACACTATAAATAGCCCCAACCCGGGATGTGATAGGACAGAGACAATAAGCAAGTGAGAACACCTGACTGACCACAAGCCAAAGGAAGAGAAACACAAAAATCAAGAATCCATCATCAGTTGGACAGAGACAAGCAAGGCTGTGGCTCAACAAGCTAGGAAATGACTATGTAGTACAAGGTGACTAGATCAAGTCCCGAACCAGTATCTTGACTATGAAGTCATTCATCTGCACTAAGAAACTTGTTCATAGCCATTGTGATTCAGAGAGAGGACCTGAAGGAATGAGTCATGGCACATGCTGCTCCATCAACAGCCATTTTCAGGATGGTAAGGGACACTAGGGGAAATTACTTCAAAAATAGAGAGAATTATGCAGAATTTTTAAAGATGATATATTCATGAGTTGCCTGTATGCCTCACCTCGCCTTTAGTATTGATAATAAATGACCAACTTTTTTAATTATAAGGATGAACACCCCATAACATGTGAATTCTAAATCAACAGTTATTTAAAAACAACCCTAGGGGAAAACTGCCTTGAAATGTATGTCCATCAGAGACTAATTTTCCAAAACGGTCTTGAAAACTTTCAACAAATTAATGCTGAAAAGAGTAGGGGTTTAATTAACCCTTGCACTGAAGTGGGCAGTCCCTCCCATCCAAATTGTAGTTGTTCCTTTGGGGTTTGACTTACATTTTAGGGCAAACTAATTTGTATCTTAATTCTTACTTCACCCAGGTTCAGGGGAGACATCGTTTCACTGGAGGAGGTCTTCTCCATTCTCCTCCCATTGTATTCAGAACTTGGCACTAGTGATGAGCGAGCAATGCCGTGCTAGAGTGCTTGGCACTCAAAATGAGCAGTTGGGCGCTTGGATGGGAATTCAAGTTCCAAACATGATATAAGTCAATGCGAAACAAGCATTTTTCCAGGAGATCTGGAAAAATGCTTGAATTCCCCATTGATTTCCACTATAATTGTAATGCCAACATCCCTGCTTGGACATCAGCTTACTCACCCCCGTGGTCCTGTCGTGCCCCTTCTTCCCTCTGCTCAGCCACCCACATGCTTCTCTGCTGCCTCTCGCTCCCGGTCATGTGCACATCGCAAAGGTCTCCAGAGAGTGTGTTTAGGGCATGGGCCTGCATTCTTGCCCTGTTCTTTATGGGACAGTGTGCTGTTAGTCTGAAGTGTCCCCCAGGCTATGGCTGAGATGCTCTGTGTATATAAGGTATCCTCTTATTAGGGGAGGTGCCTGACCAACACCTTTAGTTAGAGTTTGTCTATGTAGCTAGTGGTTAGGTCCTGTGCCTGCTTGCTACCTTATTCCCTATGTCCTGTCTTCCCATACCTGCCTATTCCTGCTGTGTCCCTCTGTACCGGTTTGTACTTGCCTACACTAGTGACTGTTCCTTCCACCCTATCCACCATCCTTGTACCTGACTACACCAGTGATTGTGCCTTCCACCCTGTCAATCATGGTTGCCTCGGCTTGTACCTGCCTACAATAGTGACTTGCCTTCCGCCCTGTCCACCACAGCTGCCTCAGTTTGTACCTGCCAACAACAGTGACTTGCCTACCACCCTGTCCTCCATGGTAACCTTAGCTTGTACCTGCCTACACCAGTGACTTTTCTTGCCACCCTGTCCGTCATGGTCGACTCGGCTTGTACCTCTCTAAACAAATGTCTGTGCCTACCATCCTATCTGCCACATCTGCTCTGGCTGTACCTGCTTATACCATAGACTGTGCCTGTGTTCAACCCTGCTCTGGGGGTCCGTTGGTCCATTTTCCTATGCTCACCTCGTTGAGTGTAGCAACATTCATGAACTCAAGTGGCACCAAACCAATCATCCACTGCCCCTTACAAGTACCGAGCACCCAAGCATGGTAGCACTTCCCCATCACAACTTGGCACCCAAAGTCCCTTCCATCACATAAGAAGACACTAGTTTTATGAACGATACCTGATTGGGGGCCTGTTACAGATTTTGAATTGGAACCCAAGAAGTTAATTTTAGTCCAATCAACTTTTTAAAAATAAATAACATATTTTTCATTTTTTCTTAATAACATATTCTTCATGTTTTTGTCATGCAAAAATCGGTGATGTGAACAGCAAGAAAAATATCATGAAATAAACAGCGCACTATTTCATTTTGAAGTAATGTTTCGTACTGGTAGGGGCACTTTGCAAACGATGCAGCTGATGCCCGACTCTTAAATTTCATTTTTTAGACTTTTTAAACCCCATTGTGTGTTCCCTGTGGGCTGAATCCAATTAGCTTTCTGTGGAACTGAGGACACTTATACAGGGAACAGACTACAGGTGTGACTGTAGACGGCGCACACTGTTCACAAATACATCCTTTTTAGTTTTCCGAGCGCCGTGTACCGTAATTTGGATAACTGGAGCGGTGAGGGTTCCGCAAATAATTTAAAGACGGAGAACTGTGGATACATTGTTACATTATAGAGCTGCAAAACAAGAAATGCTGTTCATACCTCAAAGCTTAAACTTGACATTTATGTTTTCATGTCATCAATTTTGATTATAAAGCAGAGAAGGATGACAAAGTTTTATTTTTATTTATTTTTTGTTGTATTTGTAGAATAGTTTTCTATATTGTAAATAATATTAATAAGAGCGCGAGATTAATATATTTAATATATTTTCTCCGAATGTTGCACCCGGTCTTATTTTCAGTGGGGAGGCATACACTCACAGGGGCATACACTCACAGGGGCATACACTCACAGTACGGTGGCTCAGTGGTTAGCACTGTATATGGTGGCTCAGTGGTTAGCACTGTACATGGTGGCTCAGTGGTTAGCACTGTATATGGTGGCTCAGTGGTTAGCACTGTATATGGTGGCTCAGTGGTTAGCATTCTATGGTGGCTCAGTGGTTAGCACTGTATATGGTGGCTCAGTGGTTAGCACTGTACGGTGGCTCAGTGGTTAGCACTGTATATGGTGGCTCAGTGGTTAGCACTGTATGGTGGCTCAGTGGTTAGCACTGTATGGTGTCTCAGTGGTTAGCACTGTACGGTGGCTCAGTGGTTAGCACTGTATATGGTGGCTCAGTGGTTAGCACTGTATGGTGGCTCAGTGGTTAGCACTGTATACGGTGGCTCAGTGGTTAGCATTGTATATGGTGGCTCAGTGGTTAGCACTGTATATGGTGGCTCAGTGGTTAGCACTGTATATGGCGGCTCAGTGGTTAGCATTCTACGGTGGCTCAGTGGTTAGCACTGTATATGGTGGCTCAGTGGTTAGCACTGTACGGTGGCTCAGTGGTTAGCCCTGTACGGTGGCTCAGTGGTTAGCACTGCGCGATGTCTCTGTGGTTAGCAAGTATGATGGCTCAGTGGTTAGCAGCACAGTATATGGTGGGCAGGCGGTTAGACCAGGATGAATGCTGGGGGGGTGAGCGCAGGAGGAAGGAGGCTGGAGGGGTGAGCGCAGGATGACAAAGGCTGGTGGGGTGAGGGCAGGAGGACAGAGGCTGGAGGGGTGAGGGCAGGAGGACGGAGGCTGGTGGGTGAGGGCAGGAGGACAGAGGCTGGAGGGGTGAGGGCAGGAGGACGAGGCTGGAGGGGTGAGGGCAGGAGGACGGAGGCTGGAGGGGTGAGGGCAGGAGGACAGAGGCTGGAGGGGTGAGGGCAGGAGGACGGAGGCTGGTGGGGTGAGGGCAGGAGGACAGAGGCTGGAGGGTGAGGGCAAGAGGACGGAGGCTGGAGGGGTGAGGGCAGGAGGACAGAGGCTGGAGGTATGAGGGCAGGAGGACAGAGGCTGGAGGGGTGAGGGCAGGAGGACAGAGGCTGGAGCGGTGAGGGCAGGAGGACGGAGCTGGAGGGGTGAGGGCAGGAGGACGGAGGCTGGTGGGGTGAGGGCAGGAGGACAGAGGCTGGAGGGGTGAGGGCAGGAGGACGGAGGCATGTGGGGTGAGGGCAGGAGGACAGAGGCTGGAGGGGTGAGGGCAGGAGGACGGAGGCTGGAGGGGTGAGGGCAGGAGGATGGAGGCTGGAGGGGTGAGGGCAGGAGGACAGAGGCTGGAGGCCCCCATCACAAGCACAGTGCACATTGCACACGCACTCACACACAAAGCCACACACTCACACACACAGCCACACACATTGCACACACATTGCACACACATTGGACACACATTGCACACACATTGCACACAAAGCCAAACACACTGCACACAAAGCCACACACTGCACACACATTGCACACACACTGCACACACACTGCACACACATTGCACACACACTGCACACACAACCTGGCTGCACAGCACACTGCACCTTCTGCTGTCCTCTCTTCATCTCCTCTGCCGTCTGTTCACCATGCCGCCGGCTCCCGCCCGCTCCTCCGGAGTCCGCTCTCTAACTCCTCACTCGGCCGGCAGACAGTGCTGGTCCTTGCCCTGGCCGGCAGAAACCGCACCGCTGCCATCAGCGGTGTTCGCCGGCCGGAAGTGCGCTGCCAGCCACGCCCACGGTGGAGACACACAGCAGCCTGCTCCTGCTGCTTGCTCCATGGCGCGGGCGCATTTCTCCCACAGAGGAGAGGCTGAAATTACAGGGCTGCACAGATGGGGGGGCGGTGGCGGCAGGCAGCAGATTTTACGGTACGCCGTACCGGATCGCACCGGGTTTTCCCGGATTTTCCGGTATTACGTACCGGCCCGTACCGGTACAAAAAAGCTCTGCTTGTACCGGGTTTCAACATTCGATTCTCTTATAGTCTTGAAGCCAATAGTTCAGCAGACTCTTTTGGTTAGCTACCTGAGTTGTTCATTTAATTTCTGTCCCGCCCCCTCCCCCTTCCCGATACCTTAGGTATTGATTCACAAATAAAAAAACAGAGAAACAGCAGGATAAAAAAAATATATATCAAAATTCATTGAAAATTTCAATAAATAAAACAGTACTTGCACACGACTGTTGTGTACGTTGAAAACTGTTTGTTCACTTTCTTATCATAACAAATGGGAATTATGCATGTTCAAAGAAAAGAAAGATATTCTCACATTTATTGGGAGACTAAATGAAAACTAAATTTACCTTAGTGAACCATATAAACCGGCACTTTTCATACACTACTTATATTTTACATGGAATTCATGAAAATGGGCTATATACCTATAGCGCAAAAACGTGATGTGATAGAGAAATTATAAGATCAGGTTTGAATTCAGCCCTCAAATTAGTCTAAAACTGTTCTTAAAGTCCATTCCAGAATTTTTTTTTTTTTGTAGACCAGTGGGATTAATGGATCCAGAGAAGGATCATAAGACCTCCGGTGTAGTGTTTTCTATACTTTCTTGCAGCTATCATATCACATGATACAGTGCAGCCAATCAGGAGGAACAATCGTAGCCTGTGTAAAAGCTAAGGCAGGGAATGCAGCAGCCATTTTTTGGATGAATGCTGTGGTCTCAGAATAGTTGGAGCATATTACTTGTGGTTATAATGGACAAAGAGGTTAGGAAGCAAAATGGGCAAAATGTGATCAGGGGAAACTAGACTGACCCTTTACTGGGAGTCCCTAGCTGACCCTGTTCCCAGATTTACCTCTAAAGGTGATTATGTCTGGGGCACAACCCTTGCCCTGCTCCTGACCATCCCTAAGCTAACACCCCTTCACCTCCACCCAGGGACCAGGATAACCACAGCAACTCTGCCAAGGCCGCATCATGAATGAGCCAATGTGAGTGCTATGCTCAGGTGGCGATGAGTTCCTGAAGACAGGGGGCGGCAGAGCGGTCAGATTTCATGCTGCTGTCAGTGACTGTGTGGAGCAGCTGCGGTCGGGACTGGGGAGGGAGGAGGCTCCTGGCTGCTTTTACTTTCAGTACAGCAGCAATTGGCTCTGCCTCCTCAGCATCCGCCTCCTCCAGCCAGGAAGTGTGATGATTGGTCAATCCAGCAGTCATTCTACCTCTGCATCAAGCTCAAATTAGGGATAGACATCAGGAAAATTGATATTTCTCAGAGTTACAATTTTCATCATTGAGCATTATGGATGCATAGGACAAGGCCTAGCCCAGTATTTCAAGCTTCTGCATTGATCAGGAACAGGGAGATGAGTGACAGGTGTAGGCATAGTGCTCAGAGAGCCCTGATAAATTCACAAAACTCACAACAAAGACACCACAAGAAGAGTCTCCGCATTAGAAAAAAATTAGGCCAGACACTATGAAAGTGGCCCTGGTGGTCGCTGAAAAAGGGGTTTAAAAGTAAAATGAAAAGAGTCTCAAGATACCACCTAGGGTGTCCGGTAATGGTACCGGCGCTCAGGGCCACATCATCAATGAGCCAACGTGAGTGCTCTGCTCAGGCGGCGATGAGTCCCTGAAGACAGGGGGTGGCAGAGCGGTCAGATTACATGCTGCCCTGCTCCTGTCAGTGACTGTGTGGAGCAGCTGCGGTCGGGATTGGGGAGGAAGGAGGCTCCTGGCTGCTTTTACTTTCAATACAGCAGCAATTGGCTCTATCTCCTCAGCATCCGCCCCCTCCAGCCAGGGAGTGTGATGATTAGTCAATCCAGCAGTCATTCTACCTCTGCATCAAGTGACCCTGTGTTCATCGGGACTCCAGGTGCTGTATATGGGGGGCTCTTCTGTATGTGGGGGTGCTGTATATGGGGCTGGGGTACTGTATATGGGGGGGCTCTGCTGTATATAGGGTGCTCTGCTGTATATGGGGGGCTCTGCTGTATATGGGGGGCTCTTTTGTATGTGGGGGTGCTGTATATGGGGCTGGGGTACTGTATATTGGGAGGCTCTGCTGTATATGGGGCTGGGGTGCTGTTTATGGGGGAGCTCTGCTGTATATGGGGGAGCTGTATATAGGGGAGCTCTGCTGTATATGGGGGGATTCTGCTGTATGTGCGGTTGATGTATATGGTGCTGGGGTGCTGTTTATGGGGAGCTCTGCTGTATATAGGGAGCCCTGCTGTATATGGGGGCTCTGCTGTATATGGGGGAGCTGTATATAGGGGAGCTCTGCTGTATATGGGCGGATTCTGCTGTATATGAAGCTGCTGTACATGGGGCTGGGGTGCTGTATATGGGGATGCTTTGATGTATATGGGGGTGTTGAGCTGTATATGGGGGTGCTGTGCCATATATTGGGGTGCTGTGCCATATATGGGGGTACTGTGCTGTGTTTGAGGGTGCTGAGCTGTATATGGGGGTACTGTGCTGTATATGGGGGGCTGTACCATATATGGGGGTGCTGTGCCATATATGGGGTGCTGTGCCCTATATGGGGGTACTGTGCTGTTTAAGAGGGTGCTGTACTGTATATTGGGCTTCTGTGGTGTATATCGGAGTACTGTGCAGTTTATGGGCGGTGCTATATATGGGGTACTATATTGTATATGGGGTGCTGTATGGTATATGGAGGGCTATGGGGTGCATTATACTATATGGAGGACTATGGGGGATGCATTATAGTATTGGAGGACTATGCATGGTGCATTTTATTATATGGAGGACTATGGCGGTGCTTTATAATATTTGTTTGGTTTGTTGGAGCCAGTTATACTATATGAAAGTCATTACAATATTTGGAGGGCTCTGTGGGGGCAGTATAATTCTTGAAGGGCTATGATGGAGCCTTTACACTTTATGGGGGGCTATTTGAGGGCTGTGTTGGGGTCTATTATACAAGTGTAAAGATGTTTAGGGGCCATTGTACTATATGGAGGGCTGTGAGGAGGTCACAGTCAGGGATCATACTGTGCCACAGTAGATGGGGGGTACCGTATGGTACGTGTGGAGGGTCCTGTGGAGGAGTCACTGTGGGAGGATCATAGTGTTTGGGGGACACTTTTGGTGGCATCATACTTTTATGAAAGATCAATTCTCCCGCCGGTTGGTCGGCACTTGTCCTCCTTCCTGCTCCCACATTGGAGGATGATGGGCTGTTGCAGATGAATGATGTGGGCTGCAGGGGAATATTGGGGGATGTTAGGTGCTGCATATAAATGATGGTGGCTGCAGTATAATGATGGGTACATTGGGGGATGATGGGGGCTGCAAGGGGACATTGGGGGATGATGGAGGCTGCAGAAGGATGATGGAAGCTGCAGATGGATATTGAGGCTTGATGGGGGCTGCAGATGGATGCTTGGGATATTGGGAGATGATGGAGGCTGCAGAAAGATCATGGAGGCTGCAGGGGGATATTGGGGGATGATGGGGGCTGCTGATTGATGATTGAGATATTGGGAGATTATGAGGACTGCAGATATATGATGGAGGCTGAAGGGGAATATTGGGGGATGATGAAAGCTGCAGATGGATGACGGGGATATTGTGTGATGATGGGGGCTGCAGAAGGATGATGTGGGCTGCAGGGGGACATTGGGTGATGATGGAGGCTGCAGAAAGATGATGTGGGCTGCAGGGGGACATTGGGTGATGATGGAGGCTGCAGAAAGATGATGTGGGCTGCAGGGGAACATTGAGTGATGATGGAGGCTGCAGAAAGATGATGTGGGCTGCAGGGGAACATTGAGTGATGATGGAGGCTGCAGAAAGATGATGTGGGCTGCAGGGGGACATTGGGTGATGATGGCGGCTGCAGAAGGATGATGGAGGCTGCAGGGGGATATTGGGGGATGATGGGGGCTTCAGGTTCCTTTTAAATGGGCATTTAGGGACCTGCTAACAGAGACAAGAGCACCTTTGAATGTTGGGGGAGGGGTGCACATTACAGGATTGAGTGTTGCAGTCATTTTCTTACATCATATCAGCTAGTCTCTACCCAACTGAAAAAAAAGACATGGAGCATGCAAAGAAATAAATTGGTGAAATATTGTGCAGAAAAGTCACAAAAGTGCCAGAAATATTGTTGCTTCTCATGCACACTGTGAGGATACAGCTCACTTGGCTGTTTGCTAAGGTAGAGACGCTAACCATTTCTGTTAACTCTTTTTTTCGATCTTCATAAACAGCAAACAGCCTTTCTAGGTACAAAGTAACGAACATCAAAACAAAATACCAAGTTTATAAAGCACTGCAGGGTCCGCACGTTCAGGATAACGTCTGCTTCTTTAACTAGTGTAACACTACTGGAGGTCTGCACACCTCCACACACAGACACTGACTGACACTACATATCTTCAGTTTACCCGAAGTATCACACCCTCAGACTGGAGATATGTGAGCAGTCAGTCCCACCCATCTCTCTGACTGCATGTAAACCCAGCCCTGGACACTGTATTAACCATCTCAGCATTTAAAATGGCGGAGCCTGCTTCTGGGTTTACATTATCGAGGCTATCAACCTCGATGATACATATGGTCTTCTTCCCACACACACACGACAACATATTTTGAAAAGTTATCCCAAATGACTGGTGACAAACAACAGGTACGTTTTAACCATTGACCTGCCATTCTGCCGCAATCAGCCTCTTTTACATATATTTTCAGTCTTTTTTAGATCTGTCAGGATTAAATTGATAATAAATGTACAGCTCTCCCCCTAGACTGGCACATTGGCTCCATACACTCAGAACTGGGCAGAAGCTTAATATAGTTATCCCCAATGATAAGATACTAGAATGAGATCCACATTTCATTATCCAGATGTTCCTTGCATGCTATTACTTCATTATCTTATTGGCTATCTTCTCCTGTTAGCGCAGAGCAGCCTCCCATTGTCGCAGGTCTCGTAGTAATAAGTGAGCGCTCGTAAGTGGAGTGAAAGTTAATTTTTCTTTACAATTTTTATATTAATGTGTTTACTCTTCCTGGAAGATGGAGCACAGCTGATCCAGCAGGGAAAAGCCCATGTACATTGATTAATATTTACATAGCCTTCAAACTATATCTGATACATTTCCAAGAAGGGAAAATATTCATATTATACAACTAACCAAGATAAAGCCATTGTTAAAAATAATTGTATTTATAAAACAATAATATAGTAAAATTGTATACGATTTCAGTGTTAGGCTGCTTTCACACAGCGTTTTTATGCTGTCCGAGGGGATCAGACTTTTTGCTGCCAAATAGGCATCCGATCCCGATATTTTTCAGCATCAGTCTGGATCCTCTCTCCTATCCCTGCTCCTCCTGTCACCTTTCTCCCCTCCTCTCTCTGCTCCCTCTTTGCCCCCTCTGTCTACCCTCTTTGCCCCCTCTGTCTCCCCTCTTTGCCCCCTCTGTCTCCCCTCTTTCGACCGCTCTTTGTCCCCTCTGTCTCCCCCTCTTTGCCCCCTCTGTCTCCCCTCTTTGCCCCCTCTGTCGGACCCCTCTTTGCTCCCTCTGTCTCTCCTCTTTGTCCCCTATTTCGCCCCCTCTTTTGCCCCCTTTGTTCCCCTCTTTCCAGGCCTTTAAAAATAAAAAAATCTTCATTCTCACCTCTCCACGACACCCGCGTGCTTCCAACTTCTTCTTCTGATGCTCAGGACCTGGCGTGATGTCACAGTCACATGACCGGTTACTGCGGTAACCGGTCATGTGACTCAACTGTGACGTCAGGCCAGGTCCTAGAAGCACAGAGCGCAGGAGGCATCGCTGGATCGTGGAGAGGTGAGGATAATGATTTTTTTTATTTTTAACCCTTTCATTTAACTGGATATCACTTCTGCAATGTATGAATATAGATATTAGATGGCACACAGCGATTTTAGTGTATTGAGCATGCTCAGTGCACTAAGATCGGGTCCAAGGAGACATCAGCTGTTTCCTCGGATCCTCGCTCCATAGGCCCCATGTTATTTGGCGCGGATCAGGTCGGATCCAATTCGGTCCGATCTGACCCGCTGTGCCAAAAATCGGCCAGGATCGGATCCGACAAAAATCGGATGCCAATAAGGCCAAATCCGATGTGATCCGTGCCCATAGGATAACATGGGGCCAAAATCTGATCCGTGGCTGTCCGTTTTACAACGGACAGCCACGGATCACAGAAAATCGCTGTGTGAAAGCAGCCTTAGGCTGCTTTCACATCACGATTTTCGGTCATCCGATTGTATCCGTTTCAAAACGGATACAATCGGATCCGAAATCGGACCCCATGTTCCCCTATGGGAATCAGATGGGATCGGATGTGCCACTATTGGCATCCGATTTTGGCACCATCCGATCCCTTCCGATGTAATCACGGGCACAAAATCGTAGCCTGCTACGATTTTGTGTCCGTGACTCACATCGGACAGCCTCGGATCACTGCTGATCGGAGGCTGATCCTAGTGTCCACAGCATGGGAGCCAATGGACATCGGATCTGAGTTCACCTCGGATCCGATGTCGGCTCCGTATCCCCTGTCTTTCCCTGCTTCTGCTCCTCCATCTTCTGCCCTCTCCTATTCTATATGCTGTGCCCCCGCTATTCTTTGCTGTGCCCCCTCTTCTCTCTCCTCCTCTATCCCTATCCTGTCTCCTGTCCTCTGTCCTCTCCCTGTGTGTAAAAAAATAAAAAACCTCCTCCGGGAGTATACATCACCTGTCACCGGCTCCAACGCTGCAGCACGATCAGGGCAGAAGAGCCTGTGATGATGTAAGAGCCCGGTCACATGACTCGTCAGCTGACCGGGTCTCTTACATCATCACAGGCTCTTCTGCCCTGATCGTGCTGCAGCGTTGGAGTCGGTGACAGGTGATGTATCCTCCGGGAGGAGGTTTTTTTTATTTTTTTACACACAGGGAGAGGACAGGGGACAGGATAGGGATAGAGGAGGAGAGAGAAGAGGGGGCACAGCAAAGAATAGCGGGGGCACAGAACAGCATAGGAGAGGGAAGAAGATGGAGGAGCAGAAGCAGGGAGAGACAGGGGACCGCAGGATCCACACGGATCCTGCAGATCGGATGGCTATTTGCCATCCAATTGCAGGGATCCTTATGGATCCGTGCCTGTCCGTGGGATCCCCCTTCAAAGTCGGATACCACGGACAGGCACAAAATCGTTATGTGAAACCAGCCTTACAGTTTGGTTTCTAACCAAAAAAAAACTGCGGCACTCCGTCATGTAAGGTGTATAGGTGCAATGCTGAACATCACAAAGTTTTCGGATGAAGTACCTTTATGTCCGCGCTGCTGTCAGGAAGATATACCAACGACACTGGACGTCTAGGTACTGGTGATATAGATTTATTTCCGACGCGTTTCGGAGCCACGTGCCGAGCTCCTTCCTCAGGGAACATCAAGATTATACTGAACAAATTTGTATTTATCATAGAAAAGGCGCCAAAAGATAATTGCTATGACATCAGCTTACAGGGAGGATCACAGAACGACGTCACATTGTTTATCAACAAGGCTGCGTAGTATAAACAGAATCTATCAAATATGCCAAAAATTCTATGAAACACTAAAGCTATAATCATATATAAATTATGTGGTTGCTATATCATACAACTGATCTAAAAATATGCAAAAAACTGAAAATAGAAACAAAGATTATATCAAGTGACACGGTGCTGAATAGAACTCAAATATAAAAGGAGAACCTACAAAATCTAGTCCTATAGGTTCCATTTGTGCACTAACTATTGCGCTATGTGTTCCTTCATGCTTTGTTCTAGTTCTTAAGGGTAGTGAAAGTGTGATATATAAATTCTTAAATAGGTGTATCTATAAGTATATACAGATAAAAAATCAGTGTATCTACAAGATAAAAATGTGAGCATAATAATGGAGATAATTAAAATATATATGTGAAATGTGTCAATCAAGTGTATAGTTTATAATTTTGTTGTTATTAGTCATGTTTAGTAATAAAATATTATTCTTTTTTTGTTTCCAAAAGGAAAAGAAATCCAATGGTGGAATTCTCTGTTGTGATGTCAGAAAGTTCCCTCTGTGCTGGAGAGATCCGATGCATTTTTTTTCCATATCAAAAATGTTATTTATTTACTTAGAATATATATATATATATATATATATATAAAGGTATTTCATTAAAAACATAAATATAGATATAATTTTATTCTAATTATTATTAAAAGTAATAAATAGTTTATTAGTATATTAGAAATGTATAAAAATAGATAAAATTAAATAAAAATGGGAATTTTGTTAAAAATGTTGTTGGTAACAATAAAAGTGAATATAAGTGTTTATGAATAAAACCTCTTAAAATGTATTCATAAGTGCACTCTCTTTTAATAGTATATGTTTTAATTTCATATGTTCTTTAATATGAAGATGATTATGTTCCTATGAGGTGCAATAGGGTTCGAACCGGTACTGTTCATACATACATGAACATAATCATCTTCCGCCATGTTTGACTGTAGGGACCTTGTTCTTTTCTTTGAATGCCTCTTTTTTTCTCCTGTAATCTCTATGTTGATACCTTTGCCCAAAAAGAGAGAACATTCTTCCAAAACGTTTTAGGCTTTCTCAGGTAAGTTTTGGCAAACTCCAGCCTGGCTTTTTTATGTCTCGGGGTAAGAAGTGGGTCTTCCTAAGTCTCCTACTATACAGTCCCTTTTCATTCAGACGCCGACGGATAGTACGGGTAGACACTGTTGTACCCTCGGACTGCAGGGCAGCTTGAACTTGTTTGGATGTTAGTCGAGGTTCTTTATCCACCATCCGCACAATCTTGCGTTGAAATCTCTCATCAATTTTTCTTTTCCGTCCACATCTAGGGAGGTTAGCCACAGTGCCATGATCTTTAAACTTGTTGATGACACTGCGCACGGTAGACACAGGAACATTCAGGTCTTTGGAGATGGACTTGTAGCCTTGAGATTGCTCATGCTTCCTCACAATTTGGTTTCTCAAGTCCTCAGACAGTTCTTTGGTCTTCTTTCTTTTCTCCATGCTCAATATGGTACACACAAGGACACAGGACAAAGGTTAAGTCAACTTTAATCCATGTCAACTGGCTGCAAGTGTGATTTAGTTATTGCCAACACCTGTTAGGTGCCACAGGTAAGTTACAGGTGCTGTTAATTACACAAATTAGAGAAGCATCACATGATTTTTCTAAGGGTGCCAATACTTTTGTCCACCCCCTTTTTTATGTTTGGTGTGGAATTATATCCAATTTGGCTTTAGGACAATTCATTTTGTGTTTTTTTCATTGAAGACAAATTAAATGAAAATAATAATACCAAATAATTTGTGATTGCAATCATTTTCAGGAAGAAACTGAGTATTATCTGACAGAATTGCAGGGGTATCAATACTTTTGGCCATCACTGTATATATATATACCGTATATACTCGTGTATAAGCCGAGTTTTTCAGCACAAAAAATGTGCTGAAAAGTTCCCCCGTCGGCTTATACACGAGTCATATACCATCAATGGTGTATACAGGGGCCCCCCTTCCCCCTTGCTGTCAGCCACCTGTAAAGAAATAGATCGTTATACTTATACCTGTCCTGTCGCCGCCGCCGCCACTCTCCGACACCGCACGCTCCTCCGTCTTCTTCCTGCTGTGACCGGCGGGCGCAGGCAATGACGTCATTGTCTGTGCGCCGGTCACAGCAGGAAGAAGACAGAGGAGCGCGCGGTGTCAGAGAGCGGCGGCGACAGGACAGGGATAAGTATAACGATCTATTTCTTTACAGGTGGCTGACAGCAAGGGGGAAGGGGGGCCCCTGTATACACCACTGGAGCCCGCCCTGTATACACCACTGGGGCCCGCCCTGTATACACCACTTGGGCCCACCCTGTATACACCACTGGGGCCCTGTATACAGCACTGGGGCCCTGTATACACCACTGGGGCCCTGTATACAGCACTGGGGCCCTGTATACACCACTGGGGCCCTGTATACACCACTGGGGCCCTGTATATAGCACTGGGGCCCTGTATACACCACTGGGGCCCTGTATACACCACTGGGGCTGCTGTATATACCTCTGGGGCCCTGTAAAACCCACCACGGGGCTGCTGTATATACCTCTGGGGCTGTTGGGGCTGCTGTATACTACCACTGGGGCTGGTGTATACTACCACTGGGGCTGCTGTATATACCTCTGGGGCTGATGGGGCTGCTGTATACTACCACTGGGGCTGCTGTATACTACCACTGGGGCTGCTGTATATACCTGTATACTACCACTGGGCTGGGCTGCAGTATACTACCACTGGGGCTGCTGCTGTATATACCACTGGGGAGGCTGCTGTAACACTGCTGGGGCCCGTATATACCACTGGGGAGGCTGCTGTATACTACACTGCTGGGGGCTGTATACCTGTGCTGGGGTCCACCCTCGGCTTATACACGAGTCAATAGGTTTTCCCAGATTTTGGGGGCAAAAGTAGGGGGGTCGGCTTATACACGGGTCGGCTTATACACGAGTATATACGGTATATATAATCTAAGTAAATAAATAACATTTTTGATATGGATAAAAAATGCATCGGATCTCTCCAGCACAGAGGGAACTTTCTGACATCACAACAGAGAATTCCACCATTGTATTTCTTTTCCTTTTGGAAATAAAAAAGAATAATATTTTATTACTAAACCCTACCTACTAATAGAGTAGAGCACAGTACAAACGTAGAGTGGAGTGGAGTGGTGTGGAGGATAGTAGAGTAGGAGTAGAATAGAGTACAGTACAATTGTAGAGTAGAGTGAAGGGGAGTAGAGTGGACGATAGTAGAGTAGAGCAGGAGTAGAGTACAGTACTGTAGACTGAAGTAGAGTGGAGTGGAGGATAGTAGAGTAGAGAAGGAGTAGGAGTAGAGAAGAGTACAGTAGAAGTAGAGTAGAATAGAGTGGAGTGGATAATAGTATAGTAAAGTAGGAGTAGAGTAGAGTAGAGTGGAATGGAGTGCAGTGAAGGATAGTAGAGTAGAGTAGGAGTAGAGGTAGAGTAGAGTTGGAGTAGGAGTAGAGTAGAGTACACTACAAACATAGAGTAGAGTGGAGTGGAGGATAGTAGAGTAAGTGCAGAGTAGAGTACAGTACAAACGTGGAGTGGATTGGAGTAGAGTGGAGTGGAGTGGAGGACAGTAGAGTAGGAGTAGAGTAGAGTACAGTACAATCATGGAATGGAGTGGAGGATAGTAGAGTAGAGTAGGGGTAGAAGTAGAGCAGAGGTGGAGTAGGGATAGAGTAGAGTAAAGAAGAATGGAGTGGATTGGAGTAGAGTGAAGTGGAGGATAGTAAAGTAGAGTAGGAGTAGGAGTTGAGTAGAGTAGAATGAAGTGTAGTGGATTGGAGTAGAGTGGAGTGGAGGAGAGTAGAGTAGAGTAGGAGTAGGGGTAGTGTGGAGTATAGTAGGAGTAGAGTAGAATAGAGTGGAGAATAGTATAGTTGAGTAGGTGTAGATTAGGCGTAGAGTAGAGTGGAGTGGAACGGAGTGGAGTGAAGGATAGTAGAGTAGAGTGGAGTAGAAGTAGGGTAGAGTAGAGTTGGAGTACGAGTAGAGTACAGTACAGTACAGTACAAAATTAGAGTAGAGTGTAGTAGAGTGGAGGATAGTAGAGTAGAGTAGGAGTAGAGTATAGTAGAGTAGAGTAGAGTACAATCGTATAGTAGAGTGGAGTAGAGTGGAGTAGAGTGGTGGAGAGTAGAGTAGAGTAGGGGTAGAAGTAGAGCAGAATTGGAGTAGGAGTAGAGTATAGTAGAGTAAAGTAGAATAGAGCGGAGTGGATTTGAGTAAAGTGGAGTGGAGGATAGTAGACTGGAGTAGGAGTAGAGTAGAATGAAGTGGAGTGGATTGGAGTAGAGTGGAGGATAGTAGATTAGGAGTAGAAGTAGGGTAGAGTACAGTAGGAGTAGAGTAGAATAGAGTGGAGTGGACAATAGTAATAGTAGAGTAGGTGTAGATTAGAAGTAGAGTGGAGTGGAGTGGAGGATAGTAGAGTAGAGTTGGAGTAGGGTAGAGTACAGTGGGAGTAGAGTAGAGTGGAATGGAGTGGAGTGGATTGGAGTACAGTGGAGTGAGGACAATAGAGTAGGAGTAGAGTAGAGTTGGAGTAGGAGTAGAGTACAGTAGAGTAGACCGGAGTGGAGTAGAGTGGAGTGGAGGATAGTAGTGTAGAGTAGAGTAGAGTAAAGTAGAGTAGAATAGCAGTAAGAGTAGAGTAAAGTAGGCTTTGGAGACTTGACAGGTTTGGACCTGAGTCTCATTTTCCTGGCAAGACTCTTCATATTAAATGTATTTTGTTTTCTTTTTGTGCACAAAAGAATAATGTCAGTTTTGCTATCAGTCACCTACTTGGTTGTTCTGTTTATGTGTGGCTACTCTGTAACCACTCCCATCTCCTTAAAATAGTCACATGATCAATCAGCTAGTGCTGGTGATAGAATCTGTTTCTGTGCAAGCTGCCTATGTGTAAGGAGCTGTTGCTGTACTGACTGGTGTCAAGCCGTCTGCTGCTCAAGAATGTCTTCCCTTGGGGTGTTTTAGCGCAGCGGTGAGACAAACACTCTTGCTCTCCTACTCACTAGTAAGGGTGAGTTTAGGGAATGAAAAGGGTTAAGTATCCTGTTCGCCAACTGGGTGACATAACCCATATAGGGATGTTAGGCAGCTTAGGGTACAGCTTCAGCTGAGTGCAGGAAGTGTCCCTTTCCCGTTCTCTCTAGTGCCAGGTACCACCTTTGTTTTAGTGTCCCTTGTGTACTCTTGTGTGTTGTGTTGTGCGCCGGACACCCATTGGTCCATGTACCAATGTTATGCAGAATATTCATACACACGCAAGTCTGTGTGTGGCAGTATTGTGTATTATCAAAAGTAAGAATAAGGGAAAGGAATAGGGGAAAGGAGGAGGGGAAAGGAGAGCAGAAATGAAAGACAATGAAGAAGAGGAAAAGAGAATGATTAGGGGGTAGTATTGGAAGAAGAAGGGGAAGGGACAGCAAAAAAAGGAAAATATAATGTAATGAAGAAGGGGTAGTATGAGAAGGAGGAGGGGAAAGGGCAGCAGAAATGAAAAATAATGAGGACATAGTATGGGAAGGAAGGGGGGAAATGACAGCAGAAAACAAGAAAATGTAGAATGGGGTAGTATAGGAAGGAGGAGAAGAAAGGAGACCTGAAACAAAAGAAAATGAAGAAGGGGTAGTATTAGGAGGAGAAGGAGGAGGGTAAAGGACATCAGAAAGGAAAAGAGAATGAAGAAGAGGTAGTATGGGAAGGAGGAGGGGAAAGGAGAGCAGTATTGAAAAGAGAATGAAGAAGGAGCAGTATGGGAAGGAGGAGGGGAAAGGAGAGCAGTATTGAAAAGAGAATGACGAAGGAGCAGTATGGGAAGGAGGAGGGGAAATGAGAGCAGTATTGAAAAGAGAATGAAGAAGGAGCAGTATGGGGAGGAGGAGGGCAAAGGAGAGCAGTATTGAAAAGAGAATGACGAAGGAGCAGTATGGGGAGGAGGAGGGCAAAGGAGAGCAGTATTGAAAAGAGAATGACGAAGGAGCAGTATGGGAAGGAGGAGGGGAAAGGAGAGCAGTATTGAAAAGAGAATGACGAAGGAGCAGTATGGGGAGGAGGAGGGCAAAGGAGAGCAGTATTGAAAAGAGAATGACGAAGGAGCAGTATGGGAAGGAGGAGGGGAAAGGACTTTAGTAAGGAAAAGGTAATGGAAAGGAGAGGAAAAATGAAAAATAAATAAAAGTATAGGATAATATTGATATTTACTGTAAAGTAGATGAAATACTGCAGCATTATTCATAGATGGCAGCTTTTAGGAATGCTATTACACTACAAGAACAATTTTTCTTTTTCTGACCTTTGTGGATAGAAGAGTTTACATCTTTATGGTTGTGATTTTGCTCAGCTGAAATGTTTGATTTTATAAAATGACATAATAAGGGCCGTGATCTGACATCCACAGAACACTGACACTAATGTAGAACATTCACATATCGCTGTTCTCTACTTTCTACATAACACAAGATATCAAAGTCAGCAATGCACCATGATAAACAGCTAAGACGATCCGTGTGACAAGAACCTTGATTTGGATACATTACAATGTTAATAAGCTTTCAGCGGCTTTAATCTTCACATTGCGTCTCCTCCTGTTAGAATATATTTATCCACACGTCATATTAGAGCCGACTAAATGATGTAGAACATGACTTAGATTGCTGTTATGTTAGTAAGGAACAGACTCACACAAACGACATGTTCACATAATAAAGGCAGATAATGGCACCGCGTCCGTCTTAATTCATGGTGATCAGATATTTTGCCTTTTGAAGCCGCAGCTTTGGGCACAGAAGTGGACCCAAGTGGTCATTCTTCAAACCCCATCTCATTTGCAGCCTAATGCACGTTTTGGAGTGTCTTTCTCAGTAATATAGGCTGGATGTGAGCTCTGCGTGTCTATTACAGTATTATAGACTGGATGTGAGGCCTGTGTGTCTCTCCCTGTAATATAGGCTGGATGTGAGGCCTGTGTGTCTCTCCCAGTAATATAGCTGGATGTGAGGTCTGTGTGTCTCTCCCTGTAATATAGGCTGGATGTGAGCTCTGTGTGTCTCTCCCTGTAATATAGGCTGGATGTGAGCTCTGTGTGTCTCTCCAGTAATATAGGCTGGATGTGAGGTCTGTGTGTCTCTCCCAGTAATATAGGCTGGATGTAAGCTCTGTGTGTCTCTCCCAGTAATATAGGCTGGATGTGAGGCCTGTGTGTCTCTCCCTGTAATATAGGCTGGATGTGAGGCCTGTGTGTCTCTCCCAGTAATATAGCTGGATGTGAGGTCTGTGTGTCTCTCCCTGTAATATAGGCTGGATGTGAGCTCTGTGTGTCTCTCCCTGTAATATAGGCTGGATGTGAGCTCTGTGTGTCTCTCCAGAAATATTGGTTGGATGGGAGCTCTGTGTGTCTCTCCTAGTAATATAGCTGGATGTGAGCTCTGTGTGTCTCTCCCAGTAATATAGGCTGGATGTGAGGTCTGTGTGTTTCTCCCAATAATATAGGCTGGATGTGAGGTCTGTGTGTCTCTCCCAGTAATATAGGCAGGATGTGAAGTCTGTGTGTCTCTCCCAGTCCCATGTTTGAGACTCTTAACCAACGCTCCACGGGCTACATTTGCATATTCAAATTCCCAGGGGCAATGCACCATGGAGTTCACTGTGTTTGAGCACTTTAGCCAGCTGCCCGCAGTATTTTCCTCGACTGATCTCCCTGAGATCAGTGAGAGCTTTGTGATGTCTCCCAGTAATATAGGATGGATGTGAGCTCTACTTGTTTCTCCCAGTAATATAGCCTGGATGTGAAGTGTGTGTTTCTCTCCCAGTAATATAGGTTGAATGTGAGGTCTGTGTGTCTCTTCCAGTAATATAGGCTGGATGTGAGCTCTGTGTGTCTCTCCAGTAATATAGGCTGGATGTGAAGTCTGTGTGTCTCTCTCAGTAATATAGGCTCGATGTGAGATTGTGTGTCTCTCCCAGTAATATAGGCTTGATGTGAGGTTTGTGTGTCTCTCCAATAATATAGGCTTGATGTGATGTCTGTGTGTTTCTCCTAGTAATACAGGCTACTGTGTGTGTCTCAGTAATACAGGCTGGATGTGAGGTCTGGGTGTTTCTCGAGTAATATAGGCTGGGTGTGAGGTCTGTGTCTGTCTCTCTCCTAGTAACATAGGCTGGATGTGAGATCTGTTTCTCAGTAATATAGGCTGGATTTGAGGTCTGTGTCTCTCCCCGTAATATAGGCTGGATTTGAGGTCTGTTTGTCTCCCAGTAATATAGGCTGGATGTGAGCTCTGTGTGTCTCTCCCAGTAATATGGTCTGGATGTGAAGTGAGGTCTGTGTGTCTATCTCAGCAATATAGGTAGGATGTGAGGTCTGTTTGTCTCTCCCAGTAATATAGGCTGGATGTGAGGCCTGTGTGTCTCTCCCTGTAATATAGGCTGGATGTGAGGCCTGTGTGTCTCTCCCAGTAATATAGCTGGATGTGAGGTCTGTGTGTCTCTCCCTGTAATATAGGCTGGATGTGAGCTCTGTGTGTCTCTCCAGAAATATTGGTTGGATGTGAGCTCTGTGTGTCTCTCCCAGTAATATAGGCTGGATGTGAGCTCTGTGTGTCTCTCCCAGTAATATAGGCTGGATGTGAGGTCTGTGTGTCTCTCCCAGTAATATAGGCAGGATGTGAAGTCTGTGTGTCTCTCCCAGTCCCATGTTTGAGACTCTTAACCAAGGCTCCACGGGCTACATTTGCATATTCAAATTCCCAGGGGGCAATGCACCATGGAGTTCACTGTGTTTGAGCGCTTTAGCCAGCTGCCCGCAGTATTTTCCTCGACTGATCTCCCTGAGATCAGTGAGAGCTTTGTGATGTCTCCCAGTAATATAGGATGGATGTGAGCTCTACTTGTCTCTCCCAGTAATATAGCCTGGATGTGAAGTGTGTGCTTCTCTCCCAGTAATATAGGCTGGATATGAGCTCTGTGTGTCTCTTCTAGTGATATAGGCTGGATATGAGGTCTGTGTGTCTCTCCCAGTGATATAGGTTGGATGTGAGGCCTGTGCGTCTCTCCCAGTAATATAGGCTGGATGTGAAGTCTGTGTCTCTCCCATTAATATAAGTTGAATGTGACCTCTGTGTGTCTCTCCAGTAATATAGGCTGGATGTGAGGTCTGTGTGTCTCTCCCAGTAATATAGGTTGGATATGAGCTCTGTGTGTTTCTCCAGTAATATATGCTGGATGTGAGGTCTGTGTGTCTTTCCCAGTAATATAGGCTGCATGTGAAGTCTGTGTGTCTCCCAGTAATATAGGTTGGATGTGAGGTCTGTATGTCTGTCCAATAATATAGGCTGGATGTGAGGTCTGTGTGTCTCTACAAGTAAAATAGGCAGGATGTGAGGTCTGTGAGTCTCTCGCAGTAATATAGGCTGGATGTGAGGTTTGGGTGTCTCTCCAGTGATATAAGCTGGATGTGAGTTGTGTGTGTCTCTCCCAGTAATATAGGCTGGATATGAGCTCTGTGTGTCTCTCCCAGTAATATAGGCTGGATGTGAGCTCTGTGTGTGTCTCACCCAGTAATATAGGCTGGATGTGTGCTCTGTGTGTCTCTCCCAGTAATATAGACTAGATGTAAGGTGTGTGTGTCTCTCCAGTAATATAGGCTCGATGTGAGGTCTGTGTGTCTCTCCCAGTAATATAGGCTGGATGCGAGCTGTGTGTGTCTCTCCCAGTAATATAGGCTGGATGTGAGCTCTGTGTGTCTCTCCAGTAATATAGGCTGGATGTGAGGTCTGCGTGTCTCTCTAGTAATATAGGCTGGATGTGAGGTCTGTGTGTCTCTCCCAGTAATATAGGCTGGATGTGAGGTTTGGGTGAAGTTTTTTGTGTAGTGCGCCAGACATCGTTGGGTCCGGCGTCCACTGTCACACACGGTAGCCGGACATCCCCTAAGTCTACTGTAGCGTGACATTAGGCGAGAATAGATTATTTTTTATTGCTATGGTTAAGGTTTCTTTTAGTGGTGGACAATTCCTTTAATTTTTAATACAAATAAAAATACAATATTCACTTGTGTATGAAATTTCTATTCACCGTGAAATCTTCCTGCAAGAGCGCGATGGTCTAACAGAAGCCAACAGTGAAGACCGATAATGCGTCTTTGATACATAAACACTAACGATGAAATATTTCACTCCTACATTAGTATACATCCTCAAGGAATTCAATTAATTCATTAAATCATTCACACAATGTTGTTTTCTTCCCAGAACTGTGCAATTAATTGGACCCGTTTTCAGGGAACATTTTGTTTAATTGTTTCTCAACTGTTTTTTTGCTGTTGTTTCCTCAGCGCAGCATTTTATCTGAAGACTCTGCGGTAATTTTTGAAAGAATTATTAATTATTAACGGCTCTCAGGGCTGGTTAACAAAGGAAAGTAATGTTGTATCTGTTGTCTGAGAGCGCGAATGAAAGGAGGAAAACCGTGTTATCAGAAGAGGAACATCTCCTTTGGTGGTTTCATTGGTGAAGGTAAAGTGTCAAGATTCTGGAGCCAAGATCAAGAATCCGGCGGTTCCTCTGGGTATAAACCTTACATTCACGTTCTTCCAGGGCCGGACCTACCGTGGTGCAGCTGGTTCAGCTGTACCAGGGCCCCGACCGGCTAGGGGGCCCCTCAAGCACCTGAGGGGGCCCTGCAGTGGAGAGGAGGTTAACTGAGGGAAGCTTCCTGCTTCCCTTGGCTCATCCCGCCCCTCCTCTCCTCTGCCGCCCCGGCTCCCAGATCTGCAGTGCGCGGCTCGGCGCAGGTGGGAGCCGCTTCACCCACCAGCACCCCCCCCCCCGCATCTCACCGACATCTGGCAGCACCCCACCCCCTCGGTCCTTAACTACAACTATCATACCAGCACCCCCCAAACCCCCCTCCCGCTCCTCAACAGCAACTGCTGCACCAGGGCCCACCGGGCTCTAGCCCCGCCACTGCATTCTTCCATAACTCTGGAGCCTTGAATTGGACTTCAGCGCCTCTTACTTCAGTAGGTAATAGACGATGGGGTGTTGGAGATCCACTTGCCTGGTCTTGTGTTTGGCCTATAGGCAAGACGCTTGGCCGATACCAAACATGCATGACTTGAGCGAATACATTGGCATGACCCTGGTAAGGTGGCCCCATGGTTACTGCTTATCTGCTGGACACGAGTCCACAAAACCCTGCGAGATATCCGGTTCCTCTCCTGATTAGTAATCCCTGTGTGACAACATGATTGTGTGAGACCGGATCTACTAGAAGAGATGTCATGGATTCCGGCAGGTGAGGCGCTGGACAACCCCTTTAAATGTCTATTTTTTTCTGAAATTTTAACAAATCGTTTTACTATGTTCCATGTAGGAAAATAATAAGATCCTCTATATGTAAATATGCCATTGGTGTAGAAAATCTAGTTCAGTTATTTCTATCGACGTCATACTGAGGTTGGACCATGTGAGTGTGGCAGTCAAATGTTAAAGAGTCAAAGTTTGCATTTCAAGTCTATATATGATTTTTATGCCATGTTCATAATGCCCCTTGCATTATTGTTACACTAGATTTATTTTAATCCTTGTAATTTTTATTTCTGTATTCACCAAGGGATCTTGCTAGTGGTGGCTGTATATGCTGTGTGCTCCCCCTAGTGGTTGCTGTTTAGTCCACTGTCAGGAAAGCATGAATTTTTTTCATTATTTTAAGATGTTTGAAAACTTATCTAGAGCTAGCCCAGTCTCCACCCTGTGTTCCTCTGTACAGGACACACATAGATCTCTGCTTCACACTCCCCCAGTAGGAATTTTTATGACCCGCCATAAACTGAGCTGAGCAGAACTCTGAACAAGTCTGAACTACTTCATTCCCTCCAGTATTCCTTTGTCTTAACTTGCAGTCGAATTTCATAAGACCCGTTCATACCACAAATACATCATTCATATTTTTGAAATGTTCACATTTTTGCAGATTTAAGGATGTGTCTGTTATATCTATGAAACCATCAGAAACCTAGGAAACAAGTTCTGGTCTTCTGAACATCATAAATATGGTATGTCATATCGGATATCAATTTTCTTGCAATATTGTGAAGTGAAACATGGGGCTCCTATTTTTAATGTGCGAGCCTCTCATTCAGGAATATGAAACATTGAGGTTTTTTGAGCATTGTGAAAGAGGAGGATCGTCCCACCAGGGAGGTGAAAACAATGTGGCGGTGGTTAAACTTTCTGCCCATTACTAAAACCAAAGCATCCATTTAGGCTGCATTCCACCCTGGGTCTTGGACGCAAGCACTCCTTGAGGCATGGAGGAATCAATACTACTCTTCTGGGGAGCCGACTTCCCCTCAGGATCAGGCAGGCCCAACCCGAGCGAAATGCTGAGGCGCGCCGAGCAGAGGCTCAAGCTAAGAGAGACCATGAGCTGAGGATGGCCCAACTGGGGATATTACCAGCCACCGCATGGAACGGTGAGCCCCACCATGCGGCCATGTTTAGACCCAGTCCAGAGCATTTTCCTGTGCTGGAAGACAATGGAGACCTGGACACCTTTCTGATGGGTTTTTGAAAAGACTTGCATACAGTACCAGTTGCCGCGCGATCAGTGGGCCCAGTACTTAATTGCAGGGCTGAGAGACAAAGCTATGGCGGTGTTTGTGGTTCTTCCTCGAGAGCAAGATGGGAACTATGATGCCATTAAGAAGGCTCTAATACAGAGGTTCCAGCTGACTCCTGAGATGTACCGTAGACAGTTCCGGAACCTCCAGCGTAAACCACACGACAGCTACAGTGATGTAGTGCACGGGCCCAGAACCACCTTTGAGCAGTGGATCCAAGGACTGTCAGTGACCAACTTTGAGCAGATAAAGGACCTGATGGTGAAAGACCAGTTCCTGCAGCTTTGTTCAGCTGAGGTGCGACAGTTCGTGATGGATCGGGAGCGACCAGATGCGAACAAAGTAGCGCAGATCGCAGACACCTACGAGGCCAACTGGAGACCAGAGGTGCGGAAGCCAGCCATCACAATCGGTAAAGGGAGTAAGCCGTCGACCACCGTCCCTGCCCCTGCCAGCCGACCTTCTGGAGGCCCTGTCCCAGCTGCCAGCACTTGGCTGACAGCTGAAGCACGCAAGTGCTTTACCTGAAGACAACCGGAACATGTGAGCGCCACTTGTCCGGAGAGGCAGAAGAAGAACCCCCCATCTGAGGCCCCAGTGTTTAGTGCTGTTATTTATTTTGTGGGTGGTACGGGTAGGAGTTCCTGGGATAATTTGCAGTTAGTCACAATGGGAAACACCATCACTGTGAGGCTCAGGGACTCTGGCGCAGAACGAACTGTCATATGCCCTGAATACATGTATCCTCATGAACTCATCCCTGGAAAGACAATGACTGTCACCGGTATTGGGGGTCAGCGCAGATCTTTGTCCATGGCCCGAATTTATCTGGACTGGGGTGTGGGAAGAGGGTGGAAGGAGGTTGGGGTAACCAAGAATCTCCCTGCCAATATGTTACTGGGAATAGATTTGGGGAGGTTGGTTGCACATTATGTTCCTGATAACCCTCTCAGATCTGATATGTTAGGTAATGTCAGGGTTGATAATGTGAATGGTAATGTCAATGTTGAAGATGTGCATAGAAATGTCAATGTGTTGCCTGTTAATAAAGTAAATCATGGTGTTAGGGAACTCAGTCATATCACACCGCAGGGTGGTATTACTGAAAATTCCACGAAGGTAGCAGGAATCAGCACTAAGGGAGATGGAGGCAGGCATGGCAACCATAAGATCGGTGGTTGTGTGCCACCTGCCAGTTTTACAACAGACAGTGACATGGCGGGTGAGAGCTGCTCCATCGTTATCAGTGATCCCGAGGGATCACGAGAAGAGGGAAATGTATTTTCTCCAACTGGGCATGAGGATGGGAACATGGAGCCCATAATCTGTCTCAGAGGAACGTCCCACCAGGGAGGTGAAAACAACGTGGCGGTGGTTAAACATTTTGACCATTACTAAAACCAAAGCATCCATTTTAGCTGCATTCCACCCTTTGTCTCGGACGCAAGCACTCCTTGCTGCATGGAGGAATCAATACTACTCTTCTGGGGAGCCAACCCCCCTCAGGATCTAGGTTCGTCACCGCGTGGCGTAGGTGTTGCAGTTTCTTACTTTATTCCATTTATTTTGATAACTGTTTTATGCATATATGTAAATTGTCTCTTTTGCAATATCTTGCATATCTTTTGTAAACACTGCCAACTTTTGGGAGTAAAATATTATAATTTACTAGTTTCGTTCTTCCTATTCTATGACGAGCTGACACGCAACCCTGCTTTTCACGTTACCAGAACAGGTTACCGATCCACCTTAAAAAGATCGGTGGTGGCAGCATAACGTTTTGTATTTATGTGATATTGTGGGTCTGAGGGTGACTGGATCTAGGTATATATATGTTCCTGGCAGGAACTGGTGGTATATATACATCCTGTCACATCACTTTCCACAGTAGACGACATAAATTAGTGCAGCTGGCCTCCTTTCTTATCCTCTGGTAATACCGGATTTGTCCAGCAGGATAAGGGGGTGCCAGAGAGCTGCAGTTCCTGACTAAATTTTCGTGACATCCACATTCTGTGTGCTCCTCCTAGTGATGACCATATGCAGTGTGTTCTCCCCAGTGGAGACTATAGAATATGATATGCAATGTGCTCCCCCTAGTGGTGACTGTAAAAGACCATATGCAGTGGGCTCTCCCTAGTGGTGACTGTAAAAGTCCATATACAGAGTGCTCCCCCTACTGGTGACTGTATAAGACCATATGCAGTGTGCTCTCTCTAGAGGTGCCTGTAAAAGGCTTCATGCAGCGTGTGCTCCCTAGTGGTGACTGTATAAGGCCATATTCAGTGTGCTCTGCATAGTGGTGACTGTATAAGACCAAATGCAGTGTGCTCTCTCTAGAGATGCCTGTATAAGGCTATATGCAGTGTGTGCTCCCTAGTGGTGACTGTATAAGGCCATATTCAGTGTGCTCTGCATAGTGGTGACTGTATAAGACCATATGCAGGGTGCTTTCCCTAGCTGTGATTGTTGTTTTTGAGTGTGCTCCCACTAGTAGTGGCTGCATATGTCCATATGCTGTGTGCTGCCTGTAGTGGTGAGTATATATGTCCATATTGTAATAATGTTTTTCTACTAATATGCATACACTTGAGTCTAAAAATCATTTTTGCAATTGAGTTGCATAAAAAAATGTTGCATTGCTAACCTTCTGTAGTCTCTGTGTTACTCGAGCTATTTCCTCTGTGTTAGTCTGGCTTCACACCATGGTTTTGTTCCTGATCATGGGATCCTGTTTTTTGCAGGACCCCACGGACAGGAACGGACAGGCCCAGATTGTAAACTCCGGATGCCATTTCTGTGTCCGGATCCAGGATTTTGAAGGATCTGGACACAAAAAGAGTTGGGGGTAGCTGAGCCAGGCAAGTGGTGTCAGCGCTGTTCACTTTCACTTTACCAGTGTATCTACATACACTATCTACATACATTGCTAAAGTGAAATTAAAGAAAGGAATGGTTAAAAATAAAAAAAATAAATGCTAACCTGTCTACCGAGTGTCCCGTGATGCGTGGTATCCACCTCCAATGGCTTAAGGACCTTAATCAGCTGACAGGGAAGGGGCGGGGCAACCTGATCAGCCGATGTGTCACATGACTGTAACAGCACGGTTTAAATCGCCTGCCCGGCAAAACAAATTGGCGGGCGATTTAAACTGCACTGATGCGGTCATGTGACATATCAGCTGATCAGGTTGCCCCACCCCTTCCTAGTCAGCTGATTAAGGCCCTTTAGCCATTGGAGGTGGATGCCACACATCTTGGGACACTCGGCGCACAGGTGAGCATTTATTTTATTATTTTTAACAATTCCTTTATTAAATTTCACTTTAGCAATGTACCGTATATACTCGCGTATAAGCTGAGTTTTTCAGCCCCAAAATTGGGCTGAAAAGTCCCCCCCTCGGCTTATACGCGAGTCACGGTGTATTTGCTGTGGAAGGGGGGGGTGTGACCGGGTGCTGGAGGAGGCAGGAGGGGGCCGCAGTGACCGCGGGCGGTCACGTGGGGCCGCCTCATTAGTGTAATGAATATGCATCCCCCCGTCCATCAGCAGCGGGTGAGATGCCGTGCATATTGCAATACACTGGCCCACAGCAGTGGTATACAGCCCCCCCCTCCTTATTATGTGTCCCCCAGGCTGCGGCACCTGTTAAAATAACAAACCTTTCATACATCACCTTTCCGCCACCGCTGCTCTGCTTCTCCGGTCCCGGCTTCTTCCTGCTTGTGCCGATGTCATGTGACCAGGCGCTGATGACGTCATCTCCTGCGCCCGGTCACAGCACTAGAAGCCGACACAAGCAGGAAGAAGAAGCCGGGACTGGAGGAGCAGAGCAGCGGCGCCGGAAAGGTGATGTATGAAAGGTTTGTTATTTTAACAGGTGCCGCAGCCTGGGGGACACATAATAAGGAGGGGGGGCTGTGTGTCACTGCTGGGGGCCAGATACAAGCCTGTATACCACTGCACAGGGGCCTGTATACTACTGCGTAGGGGCCTGTATACCACTGCAGAGGAGCCTGTATACCACTGCACAGGGGCCTGTATACCACTGCATAGGGGCCTGTATACTACTGCGTAGGGGCCTGTATACCACTGCAGAGGGGCCTGTATACCACTGCAGAGGGGCCTGTATACCACTGCACAGGGGCCTGTATACCACTGCACAGGGGCCTGTATACTACTGCATAGGGGCCTGTATACCACTGCACAAGGGCCTGTATACCACTGCACAGGGGCCTGTATACTACTGCACAGAGGCCTGTATACCACTGCACAGGGGCCTGTATACCACTGCACAGGGGCCTGTATACCACTGCACAGGGGCCTGTATACCACTGCACAGGGGCCTGTATACTACTGCATAGGGGCCTGTATACCACTGCTGAGGGGCCTGTATACCACTGCTGAGGGGCCTGTATAATACCACTGCTGAGGGGCATGTATACCATTACTGAGGGGTGCTATATAATAGGATGGGGGTCTGCTGCATTTCATACCCTAGGCTTATATGCGAGTCAATAACTTTTACCAGCTTTTGGGGGCAAAAGTAGGGGGGTCGGCTTATACACGGGTTGGCTTATACACGAGTATACACGGTATGTAGATAGTGTATATAGATACACTGCTAAAGTGAAATTACAGGAACAGAGCAGTTTTAGTGTGCTGAGCATGCTCAGTACACTAAAACGGAAACAATCCTGTTTTTTCTCGGACCTGGCGCTCATAGACTCCCATGCTATGTGCGCCGGATCATCCAGGATTAGTTTCTGTCCGGTTTGGTCCAGTTTTTTCACCGGAGCCGGGAAAAAACAGGACAGGAACTAATCCGGGACTGAACTGGCAGAATCGGATGGCCATTTATGGCCAATCCGGAACCATAGGGATACATGGGAGGCAAAAAAGGATCCTGCTCTGTCTTTTTCAAAATGGACAGAACAGGATCCCAAAAAACGTGGTGTGAAGCTAGCCTTAGGCAGAGTCCGATTTTGGGCATGGAGAAAAACTGGACAAAAACAAATCCGGCGCAGAATGCACAAAACCGGATGGCCAAATAAGACCAATCCGGCACCATCCGTTTCAAACCGGACAGGACCTGATGCCAAAAATCGTGATGTGAAGCCAGCCTAAGTTATTAGTATGCATGTATATTAATAAAAGTCCTTAAAGTTGGTAACACCTTTAAATTGTAATATACACTTTACAAATATGTATAATGTTGGCATTACGATATGTGAACTTCCCGGATGCAGCGTGACGGTTAATTGTAGTGGCCTCCTAAGTGGCTTTTTATCTGCATCCACATCCTTGAAGCTTTAGTTTCCAGTTAATTATAGACTTTACAAAATAGCCCAAGGACTTCACGTTATGAAGAACTGCGATTATTTTTAATAATTCAATCATTTATGGAAGCGACTTTACATCTTTGACTCCATGGTGGGGAATATCCCCCTGGGGTAGCCGGCCCTCGTATGTGCATTTACTCTTCTCTCTGCTTGTTCCTGTGCTGTTGGAGTCTTGTCTAAGCTCCAAAGGAGCAATAAACAGACCTGAATTTGCATTTCAATGGCTGAAATCAGAAAGCCAAGCCATCAGGAGCCCGGAATCCCGGTGTGACATGCCCTATAAAACCATAAAAGAGGAGAAAACGTGCACAAGATTGACAAAGGTATTGGCAAATTTTAGCCGAAAGAATAATGATGTCCAGGAGGTCAATCACATCCGTAGTAGCAACGCTCCGGTATAGCGTAAATGCCCAGAAAGTCAATGCAACATGAGATTTTCAGACCTTCAGAAGAGACCCCTGTGCATGGACAATATAGGCACCCTTTGTAGTCCAATAAATTCTACCTGCTTTGGAGAAGTAACTGGATGTCCTTATCTCTTGATCCCCTGTGCGGGTGCAGAGGCGAGCATCCGGGCTTGGATCCACTGGGCCGAGGCACCAATCTGGAACTGAAGGAGCATACCTAAGCACCTACCGAGTCTTCTCTAGAGCCTCAGATAAAGAGGGTAGGCTTATGCATGTAGGTAGCCTCCAGGGGAAACTCTAGGGGATCTCAGCACTACAGAATCATAGAATGGTAGAGTTGGAAGGGATCTCCTGGGTCCTCATGTGAAGGGACCTCGTGGGTCATCGTATGAAAGGACCTCCTGGGTTTTTGTGTGAACGGGACTTCATGGACCTCCTAGGTCATCATGTGAAGGAACATCCTGAGTCATCATGTGAAGGGACCTCCTGGGTCACCGTTAGAAGGGACCTCCTGGGTCACCGTTAGAAGGGACCTCCTGGGTCATCATGTGAAGGAACATCCTGAGTCATCATGTGAAGGGACCTCCTGGGTCGTCTGGTCCAACCCTCTGCTCAAAGCAGAATTCACTAAAATATCTGTTGAGCTGTCCAGGGGTTGAGCTCCTATGGGTAGGCACAGTCTCTGATATACATAATGGTAGTCGGACAGCAGGTAGGACAGGTGCAGCGGGTACGGTAGCAGGGCTGGATAGGTTAGAGCATTAGGCCCAGCTCCTGGATGAATACTGACTGGCACAGATGGTACGGCTGCAAGATGGAACTGATGGAATGGTAGAGAGGCAGGTTCAGGCTGGCATGAATGGTATGGCAGCAGGCTGGAACAGACTGTCACAGAAGATACTGGTGGGCATAGCGGGACTAAGAACAAACAAAGGTTAGGTAAGAACAAACAAATGTTAGGGGTAACGGTGACCTGACAATTAGCAGAATGTCTCTGAGGAATGGACCACGTTATTCAAGCACTTCCCAAAGGGTTTTGGCTTTTCAGCCAAAGACTGAGAAGCATTTCCGGGTTATGACATGCTGTTCGTTTAAGAAAAGTGGGTGTGTTGCGCTCTCCCAGGAGACCTGTACTGTTTGCACAGGCCGCTTGAGCAGGAAGAAAGAGGTGGAACCTGGATAGATGCACCATGACCGCTGAAGGGGTGAGTAAGCGCTGGTCTCTGATCTGTGGAGATGCCGTCATCGTGGCAGGTGCTATAAGATGGCACCAATGGTATATCTGTCCCTGGCATCCACCTATCCAAAGGTTAGGAGATAACTTTTGTATCCTTGGACCCCCAATAATTACAAAAGTGGCCCTGAAATGCCCTTTTGGAATGGTGCAGTTGCCATGCATGCGACCACCGATCAGTTAATTGTCTATAGCTGTGTCCTCCAACTCCAGTCCTCAGGAGCCACCATCAGTGCAGGTTTTAAGGATTTCCTTAGCATTGCAGAGGTCATAATTTAATCACCTGCACTGGTGATTATTCCAAAACCTGTGCAATACTAAGGAAATAATGAAAACCTGCACTGATGGTGGCTCCTGAGGACTGGAGTTGGAGGACACAGCTATAGACAATGAACTGATCGGTGGTCGCATGCACAGCAACTGTGTGATTCCAACAAGTCATTTCAGAGTCATTGTCATAATTAACGGGGGTCTTTGAGGACCGGAGTTGGGGAACATTGGTCCATATGAATGCTGGAGGGAGCCTAACATTGTAGCTGTCCCATAGAGAATAAGAAGAGCACACAACTAAGAAGTCAACAAAAAACTTTTATAGGGACACACAATTTTATTAGAATGTAGAAAAAGGATTTGTGCATTTTCAGTTTGACATCCTGGGTCCAGTAGGCACAAAACACATCCTTAACAGGGAACAAAAGATGCCAGGTGCACAAAAAAGGACTGTCCTCGTCCTGTTGCAACTCAATTTTACCATAAGGGGGAGGATGGGTATGATCAGTGTGTGACAATAAAGTTTCTACTTGTGGAGAGTGACATGCCATAATGAGGAGACTTAAACACCTACAATGCTCTCTGGGAAAATCAAGATTTGTTAAATATATTGACTTTTAGAATTGCTACTTCCACTAGGTGGCACTAGAGTTCAAGTACTCTTCCTCTCTAAAGAGGCAATTTGCATATGACAATAAGTATGACACCTGCTGAAAAAATAAAATAGAATACCAAAGAATACAGCTGTGAGTGTCAAGATGGGCAAACATTGCCCATATGATATCATGACTGAATTACTACGATATAGACAATTGTTATAAAATTATAGTATTTAGTGCACAATATTCCAAATTCATCTTAGCCCACCAATCACAACAAGATGACCTTTCTAAACTTAATATTTATCAGACATGTCTCTGTGCAGCTTAGGTAGGTCCACCAAGGTCTTTTCCAAGCCTAGATAGGTCCACCAAAGTCTTTTCCAAGTCCAGATAGGTCCACCAGAGTCATCTCCAAGCCTAAATAGGTCCACCAGCGTCTTCTCCAAGCCTAGGTAGCTCCACTAGGGTCTTCTACAAGCCTAGATAGGTCCACTAGGGTCTTCTCAAAGCCTAGATAAGTCCACCAGAATCTTCTACAAGTCTAGATAGGTCCACGAGAGTCTTCTCCAAGTCCAAACAGGTCTACCAGAGTCATCGCCAAGCCTAGATAGATCCACCATGGTCTTCTCCAAGAATAAATATGTCCACCAGGGTCTTCTCCAAATCTAGATAGGTCCACCAGGATCTTTTCCAAGCCTAGATAGCTCAGTCAGGGTCTTCTCCAAGCCTCGATAGACTCACAGGGCCTTCTCCAAGCTTAGATAGGTACACCGTTATATTGATTGTATCAAGCCATTGGGTTGCTGGTCTTCCTCTTCACCTTGTTCCATCTATTCTTCCGACCATGATGTCCTTCTCCAGTGATTTCTCTCTTCGTGTGATGTGTAGATAAGTCGTAGCTTGGTGATTCTTGCTTGCAGTGACATGTCTGGCTTGATTTGTTCCAGTATTGATGTGTTTGTTCTTCTTGCCATCCATGGGATTGATAACATCCTTCTCCAGCTCCACATTTGGATGGCGTTGATTCATCTTCTGCCTTGTTCCTTTATCATCCTCCAGCACTACAAAATCAAAAACTGTAGCACACTGCTGAAGGTAGTGTGTAATGTCTGGGCATGTGGACACGAAGGATGGTATACAAGTAAGGTCCTGGAGTTAGGGAGAAGGGTCACCTCCTGATACTCACCTGTCTGTACCCTATGCCTTATATCCTATTAACATCCATATACGGGTCCTTCTCTCTGCTACCATCACATGCCTAGGCCCTCGTTTGCCCAGGACTCACCCTGATTAGTGTGTAGGCCAGAGAATACACTAGTTTTCATGACTGCAATAATATTGTGGCGTCGCACTGGTCAGTGCACCACAGTAGGGGTCCTGCACCCATAACTGAGTGAACGGTATTCCTGTCATTGGGGAGTGTAACGTCAACCTGAGGCTCTTATCCCAGCATCCCTACACCTAACATAGGGGACCAATTGGCAATCCGTTACCAGGGTAACCGGTCCCGGTGGGAGGAGTGTTAGGGTACAAGGAGCGGGAGAGTTAGTGAGTGTGAGTTGGAGTAGTCTAGTCAGAGGAACAAGTCCTACAGGGACCCCCAGTGAGGGCACCCAGAAGGAGTGGCAACCCAGACAGAAGGAGGAGACCCAGTGCCGGACATGCTACAGTCAAGAGGAATCCTAGTCCACAGCGGAGAACCGGCTCTGAGGCGCAGTGCAGGAGTTTATCCCTGAGCCGTCAACACCGGTAGGTCTTTGGTCTATCTAATAGCCCCGACTCCCCATCCAGAAAGTGCAGCCCCACCAGGAGCACTAAACAGGGTTGAGCCCCTTAGAAGAGAGGAAGGGTACTTCATAGCACCCCAGGGGCCTGATAGACAAGTGGGCTGTGCAGGGCAGCACAAGAAAGTAAGGAGGTGCAGGAAGAAAACAAACAGGACAGAGAAAGAAGGCAGAAGGTAATATCTGGGAGCCTCAAAGAGATGTTATTCTCCTCAGTAACTACCCGGCCAGCTACCCGCTAAAGAACTGTGTAACTCTGAACCTGATCCGTGAACTTTTACAAGTAAACACCTGTACAGAGTCCATAAATGTGGCACCCCAGGGTTCATGTGCCACAGTAACACCAAGGGTTAACTCCCCACACAACCCACAACACTACACTAGCGCCTCCAGGCCATAACAGGGAGCTAAAGCTGCTTCCCTATATATTCTGGAGTGGAGAGGAAGTGGCAGTTAGTTCAGATCCTGAGAGAACTGAGGAAGACGAACCTGGGTGTAAAAGGGCTGCGTTAGACCCAACCCACGGTCCACTGTCCACTTCCAGGCCAGCCAAGGTCTGAGGAAAGGAGTAGGAGAAGCTGAGGAACACACCCGAGTGACCTAGTTACCCTAAGCGCACAGAACGGATACCGGATCCGATGCTGTGCCTGACACAGACAGCACCACAGTGAACACCAGATGAGTGAAGGTCCTACAGCTTCACTGTACCACACCGAAGTAACAGGACGGGGTCAGCAACACAGAATAAGACTCAAGTTGCCTAGAAAGTTGGTACCTGTGAGGGGAGAAGGGGTCGGCAGATTAGCTAAAGCGGCAGCAGGGCCACACACACAGCGCAAGAGTAGGGAGCCAAGGACCCGGTCAGGGTGGGACCAACCCGGCCCCTGTACAGACTCTGTGGACTGTACTCAGCTGAATACCATCTGCTTAAGTAAAGATTTGGAAAACTACAAAACCATGAGTCTGTGTAACCCTGTTCTCCCTCACAACTCCCTCACAAACTGTTTTCATCTCTCCTGCCCCGGGGACCAGGCGCTGCCCGTGGAGAGCCGTTACATCGCAGGCTGCCATCCATCATCCCCGGAGGTTCTGCAGCAGCGGTGGTCACCCTGACCACATACCATGGGTGGCGTCACGACACTCTCCCCTGTAAATACCCCCCATTACTTGTGGGCTCGGGACACGGTCCAGACCAAGACCGCCGTGATAACCCCCGTGATACCTCGGTCGGTACCGAGTACCACGTCCCAGTGGGCTCCACAACTTGGCATCATGAACAGGATCTACCGTGCCCTGTAAACCAGGCATTGTGTGCCGTGATTTGTGAGAGAAACTGTTTTGAAACTGCCACCATTACAGAGCGCGCGGCAAACAGAATTTAAACTGCGCCACAAAGACTGAATTTTTTAATTGCCACCATTACAAAGCGCGCAACGCGCGGGAAGAAGAGGGGGGCGTGTCGTTGTGGGTGACACTCTGCAAAGCGCTCTGACATCATCCGGTGGGGAAGAGAATCCCGGTCCCACCATGGAACCTTTAGCAGACATCTGGACGGAAGTGGAAGACCAGGAGGGTCGACATTAACTAAGGGGGCACAGGATGTCGCAACAAGTAGATGCTGCGGCGGTGATGCGGCACAAGGATAGGCATCCATCATGCCGTTCCTGATGCCGTATACTCCGGGACCAATGTGGCTACCACAATACTCAGGTGCGCCCAATACCCTCAATGACTTTGCTATGAAAATCAAAGCGTACTACGTTATGTACCCCCCAACAGAAGCCCAGTGTGTCGATATGATTATTGGACATTTAACCGGCAATGCACACGTCCTGGCCGGACACAGACAAAAGATACTGTAGAGCAACTTGTGGTTGGACTAAAAGCAGCATTTGAGTCCAGTGCTGACACACGGGCTAAAATGAGGTTCTTTGGATGCCAACAAAAGCCTACGGAGAGAGCAAGAGACTATGACTTAAACTTGCAGGAAGCGCTCAAAGCATCAGTCATAGCATCAGTTCATAGAAGGCCTCCTATCCCCTTCTCACAGAGGACAGTTGAACATGATGACCATCCAGGATCCCGGAATAACTTTTCCCACCTAAAAGATACAGCCATCCATCTCCAGCAGATAGAGGAGTCCCGGGATATAAACTCTATTTAAGGCCCTACAGCAGCACCCCAGCAACCAGGAGTGTCAGCGACATCTGCAATGTTAGCGACTGCTGCTGAGCACAGAGAGCCTATCTCCAATGAGGCCCTCAACCAAAACTAGATGCCCTGACAGACACTGTTGTTTCCATGGCTAATGTCATCAAGGAGCTGCGTTGATCCAAGCCTGCACCCAAGATCGAGTAGGCGACGAGCAAGGAGGATGTCCCGTGGATGAGGACCAGGAAGTACCAAGCGACGAGAGGACGACCCAGCGACCGCTATCAGCCGGATGGACAGCCCATTTGCTGCCATTGCAAGGAGCCAGGTTACTTTGTCCGGGAATGTGCTTTAAACGAGGATCCCCTGGGAAGGCGGCGGACTTCTCCTCAGGTATGAACTCTCAAGGTCCTTCAGCCTGGTACGACAAGTTCGTGGGAGGACGTCCAGTCATCCCTATCGTGTTGGATGGCATTCCCTTCAGCGCCTTGTTGGATAACATCAATTTCACATGTTCTCTACAAGAGGTACTGGGCTGATTCATACATTAGTAGTGGTCCATCTAATGTTGCATTGAACTGTATGGGCTGGACACGGTCCGGACCAAGACCGCCATGATAACCCCCTGATACCCCAGTCCGGTACTGAGAAACCCGTCCCAGTGGGCTCCACATAAGCATCCAGTGTCTTATTCCAGTAAGCTACCTCACAGAGCTGCTACCACGACAACCTGCACAGCAGCTACACTGCCCCGGGGATCCCGCTCTGCATGCAAGGAGTTGAACCATCTAGCTACATTACCACCATCCCCGGCGGTCTGACAGCAGCTCTGGTAAGCATCAACACAACTGCAGGTGGTGTCATGAGACATTTCTTCTTTTTATCCACTTTTTATTTTATTTACAATTGACTACCAGGGCTACGGATTCAGGCAGGCCACTAGTGACATCCCCCCAACTAAACGCCCAGATACCGAGTTCCCATAGACCCCTGGGTGAATCAATACAACATAAGGTAAGATGGACAGACAGAGGGAAATAGACACAAAAACAGAAAACACTTCATCTCTTCAATACAGAAAAACATCACAGCTGCAATTAGGGTATCACAACTCCTCAGCTTCATTAAGAGACTGAGTCGTTCTGAAGTGGTCAGTATAGACATGAATCTATAACCGGCATCAGATAGTAAGGCACATGACCTTTTATAGCTGAAGGGAGTGGTCAGAAAGATCTACACCTGATTTTAAAACTACAAAGAACAGCCATATAGGAACGAGTTCTTAACCCCTTCCGCACTAAAAGAAAGTAGATTCATTCCAATACCAGTGGTAGACCTGTGATCAATAAGGCATTGAGAACTTCTGAACCCAGAGGAATCAGCAGGGAGAGACACACCAGTGAATGGTGACGGCCTCTATCTTTGACTAATGCTGATTTTATTTAGCGCTAGATCCTATCTGCCCTTTAGAGAATGTTGGCTAATGAATATGTCACTAATGGATGGTATGCCTTGTCGTGGCTGGTGGGCTCAGATAAATTGGCAAATTTGTACTCTAAGCACTTTCATTAATAAGTATATTCCATATAGTAGTAATGCAGTATACATGTCATATACTCAGTGTTTGCAGAGTTTTGTCAGTTTTTACTTATTAAATGATAATTAGCGAGTGACAGCATTGACAACATTCTTATGGGAGACATCACTAAACTATGATGACATCACTACTTATATAAATGCAGGATACTGTATAGACATCTATGTACTTAGTATATTATACATTGTAAATTATTATAGAAAAGCATGAATTACGGCTGCTTCTACCTACAGATCTCCCTGTCCGCGGTGAATCCCGATATCTTGATTGACACTGTATTTAACATGCATGGCTGGTTACTAATTTGCTTGTCAGACAGAAAAATGATTGATATTAAGAATATATTCCCACAATGGACAAGGGAACATGGCCGTATCCCAGACAGACATATTGTACAATGATGCCACATAGCTTGAATTTAAATAATTTTACAGATCCCCGGAGAGATGAGACCATTGAAGTGGTGCACACTCCCTGCTCCATCTGTACCAGGAAGATTATACAGACGATAGAAAGGAAAAAATATTAATTGCTAAAGTTATTGGTCCTGAATTTGTAATTTTTCTTCTTTATATTTCTCATTTTAATTTATGGCTTTCTGCATTTTTAGTTGAGTTGCAATACCAGATGAAGCCTATGGACAAAGAGGGCGCTGTTTAAGGAAAATATTAATTCTTTAAAATAATTGCAGAGGGGTAAGCAATGGCTGTACCTTAACAAATTGTCAAGACTGGCACTGGTCCCAGGACTTGATTTTAAAGGGATTGTTTGGGACTTAACAACTCAGCTTCCATTGAAGTGAATGTGATCTAATCAGCAGTACCTTAGCATGGCGACTACACAGAGCAAGGCGCTGTGGTGCTACAACTCTGCAAACAGTTGATCGGTGGGGGGTGTCAGATATCTGAAAAAAATCCAAAATATATCCCAGAGATTGGTCATCAGCATCTAAATCCTGCATAACCTCTTTAAGATGAGTTAGAGCTGTGCCACTAAGCAAACATTTAGGTTTCATGTTCTACATGACTACAGATTTTGCCTAAAATTATTAGGATATGTGAACACATAACACTTTACAATATATCCTATTCTTAGAGGGATGGTAAGAGGAAAAAGAAGGAGAGAAGAAAAGGGAGAAGAGGAGAAGAGAGGTGAAGATAATGAAAGGGTGGAGAGTAAAAAAGAGGAGGGGATTAGTGCAGAGAAGAGGAACAGAGAGGAGGAGGAAAGAGGAGGGAAGAGAAGAGGAGAAGAGAAGAAAATGTGGAAAAGGAAAAGAGAGGATTGGAGAGGAAAAGATAAGAGGATAGAGAAGGATAGGAGAAAAGAGGTGGGGATTAGTGAAGAGAATAGGAACTGAGAGGCAAATAGAATAGAGGAGGGAAGAGGAGAGGGAAAAAGAGAGGAGAAGAAAAGAGGGGAGAAAAGGAGTTAGGTGGAAAAGGGAGGGAAGGATAGGAGGTCGAGAGGAAAAGAGAAGCAAAGTGGTAAAGAGTGGAGATGAGGGGATTAAAGAAGAGAAGAGGAACAGAGAGGCATAGGTAAGAGAGGACAGAGGAGGGGAGAGAAGAAGGAAAAGGAGGAGAGGAGAAAACATGATGGGAGGGGGGGAGATCAAAAGAAAGGGAGAAGAGAAGCAAAGAAGAAAAGAGAGAAGAGAAGAGAGTAGAGGAGAGGATTAGAAAAGAGAAGAAAAGGGAGACAGCAGGAGAGGGGAGGGCAGTTAATGTAGAGAAGTGGAAAAAGGAAGAGAAGAGACAAAAATAGAGAAGTGAGGAGAGAAGAGAGGCAAAAAGAAGAGAAGAGAGGAGAAGAAAAGAGAGGAGAAGAGAAGAGAGGAGAGGAAAGGAAAGGAAAGGAAAGGAAAGGAAAAGAGGAGAAGAGAGCAGGAGAGAAGAGAGGCTAAGAGAGGAGAGGAGAAGAGAGGAGCAGAGAAGAGAAGAGAAGAGAGGAGAAAAGAAAAGAGAAGAAAGAAGAGAAGAGAAGAGAGGAGAAAAGAGAGGAGGGAAGAAGAGAGTAGAAGAGAAAGGAGGAGAGGAAAGGAAAAGAGAGGAGACGAGAAGAGAGGCTAAGAGAGGAGAGGAGAAGAGAGGAGCAAAGAAGAGATGAGAGGAGAAAAGAAAAGAGGAGAAGGGAGGAGAAAAGAAGAGAAGCGAGGAGAGAAGAAGAGAGTAGAAGAGAAGAGAGGAGAGGAAAGGAGAAGAGAGGAGCAGAGAGAAGAGACTAAGAGAGGAGAGGACAGGAGAGTAGAAGAAAGGAGAATAGAGGAGAGGAGAGGAGAGGAGAGGAGAAAAGAAGAAAAGAATAGAGAGGAGAGAAGAAGGGAGGAGAAGGGAGGGGAGGAGAAATAAAGGAAAGGGAGGAGAAGAGAGAAGAGATGAGAAGAAAGAAGAGCAGAGCGGAGAAGGGAGGAGAGGAGTAGAGCAGAGTGGAGGAGGGAGGAGAGGAAAAATGAAGGGAGGGGAGGAGTAGATAAGAGAGGAGAGGAAAGAGCGGAACAGAGAGAAGAAAGAAGATAGGAGCGGAAAGGAGAGGAGGGAGATGCAGCTGCAGTTTATTTTTCAACATTTCAGTGAAAGAGAGTAAGATTAGCAGAATGGACTCTGTAGCATTGCTTATGTGGCACCCCACTGATCAGGCTGCCACGAGCAGTACTGTACCCCCTCTTCCTTGTGGGAGTGCAGTGCCACTGTTCTCTGAAGGACCGGGATGGTGGATCTGGGACCCACACCTGCACTACACACTTAGATCCCCAAACAGAGACCATGGGCGGACCCGCACGAGGGAGGGCCCAATCTTGGAGAAAAGGGGACAGAGGTAGGAAGAGAAGAAGGAAGTAGGAAGCTGGAGGAGAAGGAAGCAGAGAGTGAAGGAAGAAGAAGGAGAGTGAAGGCCTGACCCCTGTAGACTGGAGCATGGTCATGCTCATCCCAGATGGGGAAGGGAACGGAAAGTTGCAGAGGAGAGAAGAAACCCTTGGGGTACAGCAGAAGACAGAGATCACCTGTTTGTTCGTATCTGTCAGAGGTACAGAGGGTGTGGTGGAAGAAACGGACTGGCCCTGAGAGCCGCGTGGCAGCTAAAGGCCTGAACTGCTGAACCGGAGGTCACACGTTCTCTAGGAACTGCGGCTCACAATCAGACACATCTCAGAAACGATAACCGTACTAATACGAGGTACTAGGAAGCGGTGCCAGAGAAGCCTGTGGCTGCTAGATCTGAGCGCTGTGTGCGGAGGCACTGATAGGCGAGGTGAGAAGTAGCGCTGATAGTACTACCAGAAAGAAAGAGAGAGAAATACAAGAGAAAGAGAGAGAAACATCAAAAAGAAAGTGAGGAACCCGAAAAGAGGAAGGGATGAACACCAGAGAACAAGAGGGGGTCTCAAGTTCACTGTCCCGGTCCCTAGAGAAAGCGCTGAACTAGAGTTTGGCAGAGGAAAGAACCCGGGGTCCTGGTTTGGTCTGAGAAGTAAAGATACAGACCTCCAGCACTTGTGTAAGAGACTTTTCTTTGCGGCGACCACTGGCCGCACAGGCCACCCGACCCATCTGTGTGCTGAGACGGTGAAGAGGGCCAGTTGAAGAATGCAGTAAGCACCCCCCCCCTCCCTTTTACTCCACTGCCCTGGGGACCGACCACTCCACCCATGGGGAGAGAAGCCATCTCAGCTGCCGGTCAGCATCCCCAGAGGTTCTGCAGCAGCAGCGACCACCTATAGCCGCTGGCATCATAACTACCCCTTTCCCTTTAGTCCCCGTCATCTAGTCCTGTACTTTTAATTGACACCGCCAAAGTCACGGAGCCAGGTTGCCACCGTGATGTCCCACCTAAAAGAACCGAAAGATCCGGCCCAGTTCCGAGTACGCCACGGCCCTTGAGTTGGCGTGTCATGGTAGGTTCTGGTCCTTCTCCCACCAATAGATCACACCTTCCACAGCTGCCTCCCCCCACCATCACCACACACACACTCCTCAAGACAGGCCAACGATCTCAAAGAAAAACAAAATACAGGACCAGCTTGTCTGCTAAGACGCCTCGAGACCCAATGACAATACTGTCAGTGCAAAGTATCAGTAAGTGTTGTCTTGGGAGCAGAGGCGCGGAAGACTTCAAACTCTGAAATCTTGGCGTTTTCCTTATTCTCCTTTAAGATTTTATTTCAAGGCTGAGTCTTTAAAGAAAAAATACCCCTAAATTATTCTCCTTCTTAGTCATGGTGGAGAATGATAAGTGACATAAAACAAAGCTGCTCCCCAGCCCCTGCACCACATCTCCGGCTTAATAAATAATAAACCCACGATGATTGATTCGTATTGTATTATTCAGCATTGCGGGGAGACGAGGTTGTCACAAAGAGATTTATCTTAAATGTCACGCCGGGAGAAGTAACATTTTTATCTCTTTGGTGGCACCGGGACTCTGCTGCTCCTAATGCAGACAGATTCACTTCATAGCCGGTTAATCTCTGGACATGTTTCTATGTAATAATGGACAATTAACAGCAAGTCAATAGTATCCGGTATCTGCCCCGGAACAATAGATTCACCGGATTTATCATCTATCATAGGGACGACGATAAATAATCCATAAGGGTTGTCATTGGGTTTAACTGTTTTTCCAACTGATACAATTCAATATCGCTATAATAAGAAACAGGTAAAGGTCAGATAATGATTTACGACTGTCTATGCACCACAACTGAAGGTATTTAAAGGGGTTTTATGAAATTAAAAAAGTTGTTCACTTTCTCCGAAAAATAGTGCCGCTCTTCTTTATAGGTGGGGTCTTATATGGCAGATCAACCCCATTCACTTAAATATCAGATATAACCCATAGACAAGAGCAGTGCTGATGCTAAAAGGAAGGCGGCCATGTTTTTCTGATTTCATTAATGCATTTTTAGCTAGTTTTACAGCAATTATTAATGTATTTGTTGTGATGAATAAAGAAGAATTGTTCTAAGAAGCTTGTGTCCTTGTCTGCTAATATCCGGCGCCCAACTTTACCACTTCCATTTACTATTATCCTAGTCCTAACCTTAACCCTACTCCAAGTCATTACCCTAGTTCAAGATATTACCTTAGTTAAGCCTTAATTCTAATCTGATACATTACCCTTGTCATAGCCCTAACCCTAGTCCAAGCCATTACCCTAATCCTAGCCCTGACCCTAGTCCAAGTGAGTACCCTAGTCTTAGTCCTAATCGTAGTCTGAGCCATTAGCCTTTTTCTAGGCTATCCCTAGTCCGAAGCATTAACCTAGTTCTAGCACTAACCCTAGTCCAATCCGTTACCCTAGTTCTAGCCCTAACCCAAGTCCAACCACTCACCATACTCCTAACCCCAACCCTAGTGCAAACAGTTACCCTAGTCCAAGCCCGAACCCTAATACAAATCATTACCCTAGTCCTAGCCCAAATCCTAATCCAAGCCATTACCCTAGTCCAAGCCTGAACCCTAGCCCAAGCCGTTACCCTAGTCCTAGTCCAAACCCTAGGCCAAGTAGTTGTCTAGTCCTAGCCCTAACCCTAACCCAAGCCATTACACTAGTCCTAGCCCGAACCCTAGTCCAAGCAGTTACCCTAGTCCTATTCTGAACTCTAGTCCAAGCCATTACCCTAGTCCTAGCCTGAGCCCTAACCCAAGCCATTACCCTAGTCCTAGCCCGAACCCTAGTCCAAGCAGTTACCCTAGTCCTAGTCCCAACCTAGTCCAACTCGTTACCCTAGTCCTAGTCCAAACCCTAGTCCAAGCTGTTACCCTAGTCAAAGCCGTTACTGTGGTCCTATCCTGAACCCTAGTCCAAGCCCATTCCCTATTTTTCCCAATTTGTGCAGTCTAGCTATTTCACAATATGGTTTGGGAGATTTCACAATTTTCACGAATTAACTTAACATGAATCAAAATTTCTGTGATAAGACATTTATTATGCTCTCGAGTCTCTTCACACCCCAGGCGCATAATAAAATAAGGACTAGGACAGAGTTAAAAATAATAAAATCGTATTCTTACCTGTTCTAAGCCCACGCCTCATCTGTTTTGTCACTGCAGCTCCTTTACTGTCTGCGTTTTTGGAACTCAGACAGTATCGGAGTTATTTCTGTAACCTTGTGTTTTTTCAGCCATAAAATACTATCTGGGGCTCCGTAATATCTGTAGTAACTTCTGCTCCCGTGGAGGAGAAGAGACGACCCTTAAAGCTGAAATGAATGTATGTTATGGGGACTTATCGGAAGGAGATAAACCGTTTCTCCCATCTCCGCGGGCTCACGGTTACTTTTCAAAATGGATAAAGTGTTAAAAGTTTATTGCTCGTTTCAGACCAGAACTAGCGGTTCAGCGCCAGATTTAAAGGGAGACCTAAGATGGCTTTTCCGTCGATGGCTGTGACTAAATTAGTTAAGCACCCGAGTCTTCTGGAATTTAAGATTCCGACCGGTTGCTGTTTGCCGGCAGAGAGACGTGGGATTGTGCACACATCATGTTTTTATACCTCTCTTCCATTTACAAACTTCATAAAATCATTGCCCGTGACTGCCGCCCGTGTAAGGGACTTAAATCTGTGAAAGTAGCAATTTCTCTGTAAATAGAAGCTTTTTTTAAAACTTCTTCTTATATTTTATTCCTCTTGTTAGAATGAATTTTATTCAGAATTTAGAGGGAGCTGAGTGCTCGGATTGTGGCTGAGTCATCAACATGTGGAGCTGCCGAGAGCAAATATGGAAAGTGGAAATGTATTTCATTTAGGCGTCTTTGGATTTACAGCGGTGGCGCCCGATATTTCAGGTAACGTGCAGAAAAACTCTACCCTCCGC